>JBBPBX010033530.1:11831-33200 GCA_038048925.1 Garcialebias charrua
AATAAGTTTTGATGTTTCTCATCAGACAATGAGAATGGGCATCAAGATTCTTGAGCCAGTGAGAGTTTAACTTCTGCGAGCACAACATCTCCAACTCAGCAGTACAATAGCAGGGGGCCCAATGCACTGTTGCATGTAGATTCTTATGATCAACTGAAGCCGTATGGCATTGCAGTTAATGGCTGCATTGATGGATTTAGTCCGTCAGTCGTTTAGTCGAAAGAAACGGCTGCCTGAACTGTCAAAGCTGTTTTTGTAATTGAAAACGCCTTTTATAAAAAATAAAATAAAAAAAAATGTCACATTTTTGTCATCTGTGTATGTTTCCCATACTTGACAGACGAAATTGGCCTCTGCATTTAACCCAGCCACCACCAGGTGGTGCAGTGAGCAGCCGTGGTCAGCGCCTGGGGAGATGGGGAAAATAGATTTACACTCACAAGCCGTTTTCGCATTTGCCAGCCCTCAATGGCCCGGGCCGCCCCTGGGTGGCTCTGGGCCACCCGCGTTCATTACGCATTTGCCGCAGAGCCGCCTTGAAGTGGGTGGGCAGTTCTCTGGAAGTGGGTGGGGTGCTCTCTTCACGTGGGTGGAGTGTTCGTGTTTTAAGAGAGGAGACTCCGCTAAAAAAAAATTGTTAGCTGGATATATATATATTAGTGTTTCTGAGTTTAATTTTTGTTAATAACTGATCACAAATCAGCTTATGTTACAACGTAAATAACAACGAAGCGCGCACCCATTTCCGCCTTTCAGCGCGACTTGAATGTCATTAAACAATAACTAATATTGTCTAACTGTTGCGCGCAGCCAGGGTTTTAAAATATAACTAATAATCTCTAACTTCTACGTGCAGCTAAAATGTTAAGAGAAGTGATTCCTATATGGGTAAGGTGAACACCTGAAAATCCAGTCCGCCCCAATAGCTCAAAGAGTTAGTGCACTGCTGTTTTGACCGGGAGAAGCGGGTTCGCTTCCCGCCTGGGACAAAGTTATTTTATTTTATTTTTTTATTGGAGTAAATAAAAAGGAGTTTGTTAACCAAACAGACTCATTTTTATTTAAAAGAAAATGTGAATTAAAAAGAAAAAAGTAAAATAACTTTGTCCCAGGCGGGAAGCGAACCCGCTTCTCCTGGTCAAAACAGCAGTGCACTAACTCTTTGAGCTATTGGGGCAGACTGGATTTTCAGGTTTTTACCTTACCCATATAGGAAATACTTCTCTTAACATTTTAGCTGTACGTAGAAGTTAGAGATTATTAGTTATATTTTAAAACCCTGGCTGCGCGCAACAGTTAGACAATATTATTTATTGTTTTAGTTATTGTTTAATGACATTCAAGTCGCGCTGAAAGGTGGAAATGGGTCCGCGCTTCGTTGTTATTTACGTTGTAACACAAGCTGATTTGTGATCAGTTATTAACAAAAAATTAACTCAGAAAAACTAATTCAGCTAACAATTGTTTTAGGGGTTTCTCGTTTCTGTAGTTAAATTTGAATGAAATTCAACCCTCGCGCTGAGGTTGTTTGAATGAGTCCGGCCCCTGCTGCAAACAACGAATCAAATGTGAGCAGTACATGACGTGAAACTGGGTCCGTCAGGGCTCGGCCCGATAGAACCACGGTGGACATGGTTCCAGAACAAGGGTGGATCCCGGGCGGAAAAGGTAAATGCGAATACGCCAAACCCGGGTTAGAAGCTGGGAGAGCCGGGGAGGGCTGGCCAATGCGAAAACGGCTACAGACACCCCAAGGTGTGCCGTGGCCGGGGTTCGAACCTGGGTCCTTCGGATCCCAAGTCTGATTCCGGTAATATTACGTTTATTCTTATAATCTTTTGGCTTTGTTCTCATAATCTTGTGACTTTATTCTCGTATTACTTTGACTTTATTATCGTACGACTTTATTCTCGTAATATTGTGAATTAATTCTCGTAAAACTACAACTTTATTTTGGTAATTTTATTACATTGTTCTCGTAATATTGCTAATTTATTCTCGTAAAACTACAACTTTATTCTCATACTTGTATGTTTTTATTCTCATAATACTACAACTTTATTCTTAAAATATTAAAATTTTATTCTCATATTATTACAACTTTATTCTCATATTTTACAACTTTGTTCTCCTAAAATTATGACTTTATTCACGTAATACTATGAATTTATTCTTGTAATATTTTGGCTTTATTCTCGTATGACTTTATTCTCATAATATTATGACTTTGTTGTCATGTGACTATTCTCATGTTTTTATGACATTTTCTCATAATGCATTTTTTTCTTAGCATGGCCCTAATATTCCATCGTACAGACCAAAGAGAGGAACTCAAAAATAAAATAAAGAAAACTGCTTCTTAAACAAAGACACAAAACAAAGGCTGACGTGTCAGCAAAACTTACATGAACAGGAGTATATAAGAAGATGCAGAGTAACAGATTGTGGTGGCATTGGAAAGCACAATACACAGACAAGGAGGAAACATAAAGACACTAAGTGGTGGGCAACGCTAATCCAAAAATTAGTTCTGCTATTTCTAAAGCACTAATTAATTTATTTAGGTCCGCAATTTCAAAAGCACCAATGTTTTGTGAAAATTAGGGGAAGCTAATTCTAATCCGCTAATTAAATTCAACAATTGGTAGCCAGTAAGTTATGCAATATTTGCACTACACTGCCACTAGCGGTACATGAACTGTTATACAATAAGTTGTTTGAGTTTCAGAGTATTTAGTTTGGTTCTCTTCAACAGGTTTGACAAGGACAAAATGTACCCATTCCAAAGTCTGTTAGCTAAACTGCTGACATATTTGGCAGTTTTTTTTTCTTCTTTTGTTACTTTTAGTACCACTAGATCGCATGTGTCAAACTCAAGGCCCGTGGGCCAAATCCGGCCTACCATAACCGTTTCTGTGGCTCTCTACACCCTAGAACTTCAAGATAACAGTTGTAAGCATGTTGCTCTCAGGTGGTGGGTCCCCATCCCTACACTCCCTGGTCTCTCTGTTAATTGTCTTGCTTATCTCCTCCATTTTGTTGTCCAGGTGTTTGTGATTGTCATGCTGTGTGTTCATGTACCTGTATATAAAGTCAGGGATTTTTTAATTGATAAAGCTCTGTATATGTTGTATAACACAATCATTGTTCCACATTTAATCTATTGTATTGAGGTTTGGGGAAAAGCATGCAAAACAATTACAAAGCCTGTTTTTATTTTACAAAAGAGAGCTGTAAGAGTAATCACCAGAAAACATTTCAGTCACCCATCAAACACCTTGTTTCTTCAGCTAAATTTATTGAAATTCCAGGAATTGGTAGAATATAGTATTTTATCAGTTATGTATAGGGCTCATAATAACACATTACCTTTAAATATCCAAAGAAATTTTATAAAAAGACAAAGTTATTACAATCTCAAAGGGACAGATATTCATCAAACCACAATTCAGAACCAGCTTAAAGGGACGGTCTACCTCAATTCAGGGAGTTTGATTGTGGAATGTTCTGGAGAGTGATGTTAAAAATGCAAAATCAATGTATACATTTAAGAAAAAGGTCAAAAAGGACTTGCTCAAAAACTATATATGATGTAGCTTAGTGTGTTTGTGTATTACAGTTAGAAAAATTTAGTAGAGTTATTCATTTTGTGATGTAGTTTGTGTATTAGAAAAATTAAGTAGAGTTATTCATTTTGTGATGTAGTTTGAAGGTTATCATTGGTTGAACAAACTGTGAAATAAGGGGCAGATATAATAATAAGATATCATCTTCTTTCTGCTCCTTTCATTTTATCCTACTTGTATTCTTGTATCTGATGAAACTGTTTTGTATTGTTCTTTTAAAATGAATGAATAAACATCAAATCAAATCAAAAATAAGTCTGTATCTCTGTGTTTATCGTTGTCCTGGCATTGTCTCCTGTTGCCTCTGTCTCCTGAGTTCCTTGTGATTCCCTGAGTATGTAAGTTTGCTGCCCTGTCAGCTATTTTATGTTCTTAATTTCTGTGGCCGTTGCGGACGCCATTTTGAAGAGTGCTAATGACAAACTACTTTTTTTAATCCAGCAGATTTGACCATTTCGTGAAACTCTCAAGCTCAGAAAAACTTGTGCTATAACGTCAGCTATGAAATATATTTTTTTCTCAGCAAAGAAATAATTGTTTTACCGTGTGTTGTTGTAAAATCCTGGCTTCTGTGGCCGTCGCAGACGCCATTTTGAAGAGTGCTAATTGCGAACTTCTTTTTAAAATCCAGACGCGTCGTGTAGGCCACTGAGAAACATCCACAAGTTCACCCTCCATGTTAAAAAGTCTTCATTTGACTCTTCGAAAACAAGCAATAAGGCTGCAGAGTAACACACTGGCTACTAACTGCTAGCGAGAGAGCACACACCAAGAGACTGAGGGGGACGCTTTTTTGTCACGGACCACATCCGGCGCTGACAGGATATAGTCTGTTAGCAGTCGTCCGAGCTCGTAAATACGTTTTTTCGTTTTTACTGATAGATAATTAGTTATTAGCGGTACTGCATTTTAAATAAAAATAGCACAAATCTGCTTATGAATTATAAAAGTTAGTCAATCCGCTGTAAAGCTAACAAATAGTTTAGGTCCGCTATAAGCGGATTAGCGCTTTAGCGCTCCCTAGCGGTCGGAGGGCCAACCACTGCTTAAAGGGACATTAATGAGACACAATGCTGAACACCTGTAGGGATTGGGCTACGGAACAGGTAAAGCAGGAGCTGATAACGTGAGGGGATAAAAGACTAGGCTGAACGGATGAAAGAATACACAAACAACTCAAAACAAACCCATATTTTCACAATATATTTATTTTTTCATAGAAAGGAATACACTTTAAATGTTCTGGATGAACAGTACAAAAGCAGTTCATCCATTAGTATTTGTGGTGTGAGGTGTGCAGATGTGATCACTTGTTTTTGGCTTCACGTGTGTGTCTCCAAGATCAAGGCCACAGTCTTTTCATCCAGTGCCCATCCTCTAAGCAAGCTTTGATCTGACATTTGAATGTCAAGCCTTCTGCTCCTCCATCCCCACACACCTAGATGTTAACTGCCTTTGGGATGTTGGATAAGTCTTCACATACAATCCAATTTATAGCACATTTATAAACCACCACCATTGGCCAAACTGCAGCACACAAGACATTAAATAGTAAAAAGATAATACTAAACACAATTTGGTACCATTTAAACAATCACACAAAAAAAAAACGTAAAAGGTGGATGATATAAAATACAGTGTGAGGGTGGAAAAACATTCAAATAAAGCTAAAATGTCAAATGTCTTGCTGTATTGAATGCAGCTGAGTAAAATATGTTTTAAGATGAGACTTCAACACCAAGAGCTGAAATCTACTTGGTATGAAGTAGCAGCTGGTTTCACAGTTTAGGAGCTGCACTGAAAAAAGGTCCAGTCACCTCTGTGGACCAGTCTAGACCTCAAACAGGTATACAGGAGCCTGACCAAATAGGGCCTCATCAATAAAACTTTCAAATCAAATCTAAAACAAACAGGCAACCAATGATGGGAAACCACCAGGGATATATATGTTCACAATGTTTATGTCTGTGTTAAAAGATGAGCTGCAGCGTTCTAAACTAACTACAATCATAAGAGGTTGACCTGGCTAATACCAACATACAGAGTTACATCAATCCAGTTGAGAGGCAATAAAAGTGTGAATCACCTTTTCAAGTCATTGAAGGCTAAAACATAGATATATATTATTTTTTTTAAAAGAAAAAAAAAGATATATATTATTTTTGTTAAAAGCCTCAATTGAAAACATAATCTTCTTTTGTCTTTTCCCTCTTCAGGGGTCGCCACAGCGAGTCATCCTCCATCTCAATCTTTCCTCTGCATCCTCTGTCCTCACTACAACTACCTCCATGTCCTCTCTAACTGCATCCATATGTCTCCTGTTTGACCTTCCTCTTTGTCTTTTTCATTGAAAATGTGATATTTAGAATTAAAAAAGCACATTTATTTAGCAAGGTTAACATTCAAATAAAGCATAACTTAACAAGCATACCTTTTTTTTATGTGAGATTTTACAACTACTACAGATATTTTGGACTGGGTCTAAAAATAATGACGTCAGCAGTGGGGTGCACAGCTAACCAGAAAATTAGCTTTGCTAACCCATATACCACTAACAAAAAAAACAAAAAAATTGCTTAGCTAATATTAAATCACTAAACAGGTAAATAATAATAATAATAATAATTTGTAAAAATAAATAAATATGGAAGCTAATGCTAAACTGCTAAAATGACTGTCTCTCGGGCTGCATCACTGTCTTCCTCTCCTTCCAAATGAAGCTGTGTCAGCTAATCATGTCTTGTCACTGGTACATGTAAGCCAATAAAGTACATGCAGCTTGCTGCTACTGTATCAACCGGTTACATCTTGTTAAGTACAACTGAGATTTCTAACGCGTGCTCCGGCCCAACCCAAAGATCTGGTCATGTCGGGCCAAAGTAGCGTGCTTGATGGGGGAGCCGGGTCGGTCTCGGGCTTTTGATACAGTTTTACGAATCATACAGCACAAAAATAAATAAATAAGAGAGAGAGAGAGAGAGAGAGAGAGAGAGAGAGTCTTTATTGTCATTTGCACCGCATGTAGTACATGTGATGAAAACGAAATTATGTACACGGGGTCCCAGTTACATCCAACAACAACTACAAGAGAAACAACAAATGCAAGAGAAAAACAGTAATAACATTCTAGGATTAACTAAGAGAAGCATCAGCTAGTAATACTCTAAGCCCTAATGTAGTAGAAAAACATCGTTATAAACAGCAGCACGAACATGAGTCATTATGAGCAGATGGTCACAGGTGAAACGCAGCAACAAGAAACAGATCAGCATCAACATGATGTGATATTTTGCAGTGTTTATTCTTGTTATTTATTTATTCATGAGTCTGACAGCCTCAGGGTAGAAGCTGTTCCTCAGTCTAGTGGTTCTACATTTGATGCTCCTCAACCTCCGTCCTGAGGGGAGTGGGGCAAAGAGCGAGTGTGCTGGGTGAGTGAGATCCTTCATGATGCAGGTGGCTCTTTTCCTGCACCTGGAGGTGTAAACGTCCGCGATGGTGGGGAGTCTGACTCCAACAGACTTCTGTGCAGCCTTCACCACTCTCTGTAGAGCTTTCCTCTCTTCAACTGTGCAGCCTCCATGCCACACATTGATGCTGGAGCACAGGACGCTCTCCACTGCACACCTGTAGAACGAGGTGAGAACTGGGCTGCTCAGACCAGCACGTCTCAGCCGTCTGAGGAAGTAGAGTCTCTGATGACCTTTCTTGATCAGGCTGGTGGTGTTGTTGCTCCAGCTGAGGTTATCATTCAAGTGTACACCCAAGTATTTGTAGCTGGAGACCACTTCCACTGCAGACCCACCCATTTTCAGTGGGGCGTGGGTGTGTTTGTTCCTCCTGAAGTCCACAATCATCTCCTTTGTCTTCTTCACATTCATGTGAAGGTTATTCTCTTTGCACCAGCTCTCCAGGTGCTCCACCTCCTGTCTGTAGCTGGACTCATCATTGTTTGTGATGCAGCCCACCACAGCTGTATCATCTGCAAACTTAACAATATGACAGCCTGGAAGTGTGGCTGTACAATCATATGTGAGCAGAGTGAACAGAAGGGGGCTCAGCACACATCCTTGGGGAGAGCCAGTGCTGAGGGTTATGGTGGAGGAGGAGAAGTTGTGGATCTTCACGGACTGTGGTCTGTTTGTTAAGAAGTCTAGTACCCAGTTACAAATAGAGGGGCTTAGTCCAAGTGTAGATAGTTTGTCTATCAGAGTTTGGGGGATCATGGTGTTGAAGGCAGATGTGAAGTCCACAAAGAGCAGCAATACAATAAGAAATGTAGCAATACAATAAGAAAGCAAGATATGAAATTGTGTCAATCTACTAGTTGAGGAGGAGGCAGGTCCGACCGGCCAGTTGAAAGAGGTAAAAAAAAAAGTACAGTTAAGCTTCAAATGTATCAGCTGATCCCCGGCTGTGCACGTCTCTGCACCTGCTATCATCTGCAATGAAGGAAGGTGCAGCATCTAGAAATGCCGAAGAAAGGAGCATTGTTCATCTGTACAATAGACTACATTTGAGCTGATTTTTTAGGCCAATTGTTTTGTATGTTAAGATTAATTTGGTGAAACAAGCAATCTTATATCTTTTGTTATGAAAAATGTTTTTAAAGTATCATTTCAAACTGATTTGTTTACAAAAACTGTAAAAGCTTAATAAAAACAAATGTCTTTTTTTTTTTTTTTTCGGGTCCGGGTCTGTAATTACAATTAAATGGTCAGGTCGGGCCGGGTCCGATTTTTAAGGCCCAAATGCAACTCTATTGTTAAGTGTACAGATAGTAATCCAATAGTTATGGGGTTTCTGAGTTTTTTGTGTTCTCCTGCACTCTCCTGTGTTTTTCCTCCTTGTGTCAGCTTCTGTCTCACCTGTGTTTAATTGTTGTCAACCCAGGTGATTCTAATTCTGTCTCGTCAGTGTCCTGTATAAAGTCCATGACTTTTCACTCTTCCTTTGTCCGAGCAGTATCCTTCCATACATGATCTGCTCCCTTGTCTTCTCCTCAAAGTAAGTTTTTGGCTGCCCTATCAACTGTGTTTTGTTAAACCAGAATTATGTCAATAGTATGCCCAACAGAATCTTTGAGGCACGCCCACAGCAGACATACGCTTGTGAATTATTTTAGAGGATTTAAAGTTGATGAAACCTAACTTAGCAGAAGCTAATTCCACTAACGATTTCCAAAATGAGCAAAACCGCTAATTCACTAAACATGAAATTTGTTCCTCTTGTGGATTAGCTGAAATGTGGCCACCCCACCACTGAACTTGGGTTTTGTTTTCATTAAAATTTGGATTTAATCTCAGTTAGGCAGCCGGAGAGTGGTTTTATGTTGTTTTAAATGTAGGAAGAGCTGAATGTTGTCTTTGTATAAATAAAACAATATGTTAACAATGTTGATCCCAAGAGGAACAAACAGACAGAGATTAAACAAGTGCACAGGGATGGGTTCTTAAGGAACTTCACTTATGACAGGGCCTGAAGCAGAAGCAGACTTTAAAAAAAAGTACTGTCTGACAGGTTGGACCTGAGCCAGTCCAACACCATGCCATTGATACCTCATTGCTCCAAGTGAGAAATCAAAATACAGGTAGTCCTCGGGTTACGACGGCCTCGAGTTATGACATTTTGGGGTTACGTCACGCATCTCGTTAAAAAAAATAATAATAATTTGAAAAGCCAGTTCCGGTTGTACTTCCTGTTTGACGGTAGAAGTAGCAGTAGCTTGACGTAGCTTGATGGCAGAAGTAGCAAGCACTCTGTAGTTTTCCACTATTCAGTGGAAAATACAAGCGGCCCGGCGGAGGGATACGGCGGAGGGATACAGAGCTGGACCCAGGCGGAGCTCCAGAGAGCAGGAGGCTGCGTTTGGATGAAGCGAGTCCGATCAGAGGTTGCTGCGCTCAGATACATGAGCTGAAAACGCTCGGTGAACTCTCTGGAAGTTTCAGAGCTCCAGAGAGCAGGAGGCTGGGTTTGGATGAAGCAAGTCCAATCAGAGGTTGCTGCGCTCGGATACATGAGCTGGGAGCTGAACGGCAGTTTTACGTCGGACGGATAGACGAAGGAAAACGTCTTCACCAGAATAACAGTTAGCTGCGGAGGCTACAGCTTGCCCTGTACTCTCTAAAAAAGCTACGTCTGGTCCTTTGGACATTCAAAAAACTAAACAAAACTTGTTGGAGCAAGCTGGACAGGCAGCAGGTGTGGAAAAGTAGCTGTTTTATGGACGGTGGTTTTCCAACGTAAACAAATGGAGAATACAGAGGAGGGATGGATGGACGAAGGAAATCTGCTTCACCAGCATACCAGTAGGTTATTAACTCTTTTTTTACTTCAATATGGCTCCTAAATGTACAGTATGTGTTTTTTGATAATTATGTAGGGTACTGTGTTAGGATAGGCTAAGTGCTTGGTAACTGTACAGTACTGTACAGGTACGTGTATATGGGGTGGCCAGTGTGTATGTGTTTTCCGACATACGTTGAAATCCGTGTTACGAACGGGCGTAGGAACTGAACTCTGTCGTAACTCTGGGACTACCTGTACTGTGGTTAGCTGTGTCAAAGGCAAGAAGGTCTATTTTTTTCAAATCTGAATATGTATCTAATTAAAGATAATAATAATAATAATAATAATAATAATAATAATAATATACAAAGTAATATAAAAAAACATTTTAAACTAGTTTGAAACTGTTAAAAAATGTGGGGGTTTAAATGGACTCCAGGAGCATACATTCCTAATTTTCAACTTTTTATTTTAATTAAAAAAGGAAGTTTTGAAAAGGATCTAAAAACAAACAAAAAATGAGTTAGGTTTCTTTCAGCAACCGCTGCATAACTGAATGTTTAAAATGGGCTGAACCGTGATTACTGTTAAAAAAATGCCAAAATGTCAAACAAATAATTTCTTATTTTTTAATGAGTTGGTACGACTTCATTCGCAGTGTCTTAGCACTTTGAGATTTTCATTAATGAAAAGTGCGTTATAAATTGAATTCATTATTATTATTAATATTTGTGTTTCCAACTGTTCTCCAGCTGCCTAAAACACACTTCATTGAAGGGATTTATAGAATTAAAAGGTCTGTATTCCACAAAAAAGTAATAATAATTTGCTTGAAACATAAGAGCTTACAAATTAACTACAAAGTACTAGTGTCACACACAGAGCAGAAGAAGGCATTTGTTATTTTCAGCAGAGCTTTTCAGTTCTGACAGAGATCGGATTTTCCTTTCCATCTTCTTGAACAACAAGATTTTGATTGTCTCAAACAGAAGGTATTAAGTTGTATGTAGATCACTTTTTTTTTTTTTACATGGATTATAGATTCAGCTGTTTTAACTCACACTTCAACATAAAGAGGGACTTGTCTGAGAGCTGTAATGTGCATGATAGTACATGGAGAAGACTGAAAAGAGCAAGAAAATGAAATATTAAACATAAGAGGAAAAAAGAAACATTATACATCAATGTACCTTGCAAAGTTATGAAGACCAGTCAAAAATATACATTATTTACAGTATTTTTAAATGTATCTCACATGGATGGTTAATATTCCTTCAATTTAAAAAAGTACATGTTTTTAAACCGCTTACAACTACCAGGTATATCTGCGTACCTAGAAAGTGCCAAAGTGACTGAAACCAGGTCAACAATGGTGAGTTTCAGAGAAGAGTACATACTTAAGGGCGAGGCAGACCTCTGCGTTGTTGCCTGCGCCGCTCGACGCGCGCGTGCTGCGCGCAGGCTGTTCACAGCAGAGCTCTGCGTGAGCAGCTGCGCGCGGAGCGTTTACCTACAGGACAAACTGAGGTCGCTGATTGGTCATTTGCTGACACGCCTACTGAAATGATTGACAGGTCTGGGTGGTGAGAAAAGCCACAGGCTGCGCAGCGTTTAAAAAAAAAAGAAAACAGGGAACGTTGCTCCTGCAGCCCACAGCCCACCAGGAAATATTTAGAACCTGCGCATCCACGTTGGACATGACTTTAGTTCACTTGTGACAAGTTCATTCATTCCTCCTCATCGGAGGAGGAAGCGAATGGTGACCGCTTCAAGTGATCACTTGACTTTTGGCAAAAAAACAAAAGAAAAGTCCAGTTCAGTGATGAAGAAGGGATATTTACATTTGTGTCTCATACAAAACAGTCCGCCACCGGGGCAGTTTATTGTGAGACAACGCGCACGCGTGAGCGGTCGTAAAATTTGAGCTTGGCGCGTTCACGCCCGTGTTCAAAGGCTTGTGCCGCGGCGCTCACACGGCGTGGCGCAGCGCTCGTCAAAATGCACAGCTCTGCCTTGCCTTTTAAAATCAAAACTGTTGATTGAAATATGCAGATAAAATTGTTTTGTTTACATTGCAAGCATAACTAAAATTGTTCATCACTATATCTGGAAAACTACTGGAGTAAACCCAAAACAGCTAAGTCTGGTCCTCTGGACATTCAAAAAACAAAACAAAACAAAGCAAAAAAACTGTAGAAACGTTGCGTCTTTCGTCCGAAAGACTTTCTCAGTCTGAGAAGCTGTATTCAGCTCAGTCTTATAAATAGCACCCTCTCACAGTGGATCAACCAGTTGGCTGATGACAGCTGAAACCAGCTGCTCACATGATCAAGGAGGACCATCAGCCTGACGATGGATCGTTAACACCCTGATGGTTGTTTGCTATTCACAGAGGGCTGAGTGATACTAGCAATAACAGCATTGTAAGTGGGGGACAGTTGAACCCAGAGGCCTCCACCTCTGTTTAATGATGGACGGTTTCTTTTCACAAAGATGGCCTCCTTTACTCCTCTCTCAAACCATTGTTCCTCTCTATCAAGGATGTGAACATCTTCATCCCTGAAAGAGTGACCACTGGCCTGAAGATGAGTGTAGACTGCAGAGTCCTGACCTGATGATGTTGATCTTCTGTGCTGGGCCAGAGGACCAGACTTAGCTTTTTTGGATTTTTCTACCTGGATTATTGAGCATGCATCAGGGTACTGGAGTAAACTTTTTCAAATTGCATTGTTTGATATTGTTTGATAAATATGAACCTTGTGATGAGTAAAATAAATGGACTAAGTTTTCCCTCGCCCGGACAAGGGTCACCGGGGCCCCACTCTGGAGCCAGGCCCGGAGGTGGGGCACGCTGGCGAGCGCCTGGTGGCCGGGCTTTTACCCATGGAGCCCGGCCGGGCACAGCCCGAAGAGGAGACGTGGGTCCCCCTTCCCATGGGCTCACCACCTGTGGGAGGGGCCAAAGGGGTCGGGTGCAATGTGAGATGGGTGGTGGCCGAGGGCGGGGACCCTGGCGGTCTGATCCTCGGCTACAGAAGCTGGCCATTGGGACATGGAATGTCACCTCTCTGGTGGGGAAGGAGCCTGAGCTAGTGTGTGAGGTTGAGAGGTTCCGACTAGAAATAGTCGGACTCACCTCAACGCATGGCTCTGGCTCTGGAACCAGTTTCCTTGAGAGGGGTTGGACACTCTTCCACTCTGGAGTTGCCCCTGGTGAGAGGCGCCGAGCAGGAGTGGGCATACTGGTTGCCCCCCATCTTGGTGCCTGTACGTTGGGGTTCACCCCGGTGAACGAGAGGGTAGCCTCCCTTCGCCTACGTGTGGGGGGACGGGCTCTGACTGTTGTTTGTGCCTATGCACCAAACGGCAGCTCAGACTACCCACCCTTTTTGGAGTCCTTGGAGGGGGTATTGGAGAGTGCGCCTCCTGGGGACTCCCTTGTTCTACTGGGGGACTTCAACGCTCACGTGGGCAATGACAGTGAGACCTGGAGGGGTGTGGTTGGGAGGAACGGCCCCCCTGATCTGAACCAGAGTGGTGTTCTGTTATTGGACTTCTGTGCTCGTCATGGATTGTCCATAACGAACACCATGTTTAAGCATAAGGGTGTCCATATGTGCTCTTGGCACCAGGACACCCTAGGTCGCAGTTCGATGATCGACTTTGTTGTCGTCTCATCTGATCTGCGGCCGCATGTCTTGGACACTCGGGTGAAGAGAGGGGCGGAGCTGTCAACTGACCACTACCTGGTGGTGAGTTGGCTCCGATGGTGGGGGAGGATGCCGGTCAGACCTGGCAGACCCAAACGTATTGTGAGGGTCTGCTGGGAACGTCTGGCAGAGTCTCCCGTAAGACGGAGCTTTAACTCCCACCTCCGGGAGAGCTTTGAACACGTTCCGAGGGAGGCGGGGGACATGGAGTCCGAGTGGGCCGTGTTCCGCGCCTCTATTGTCGAGGCAGCTTATCGGAGCTGTGGCCGCAAGGTTGTTGGTGCCTGTCGTGGTGGCAACCCTCGAACCCGGTGGTGGACACCGGCAGTGAGGGATGCTGTCAGGCTGAAGAAGGAGTCCTATTGGGCCTTTTTGGCTTGTGGGACCCCGGAAGCAGCTGATAGGTACCGGCAGTCCAAGCGGCATGCGGCTCGGGTGGTTGCTGAGGCAAAAACTCGGGCGTGGGAGGAGTTCGGAGAGGCCATGGAGAATGACTTCCGTACGGCTTCGAGGCGATTCTGGTCCACCATCCGGCGTCTCAGGGGGGGAAAGAGGTACGCGACCAACACCATTTATGGTGGGGGTGGCGTGCTACTGACCTCAACTCGGGATGTTGTGAGTCGGTGGGCGGAATACTTCGAAGACCTCCTCAATCCTACTGGCACGTCTTCCACTGAGGAAGCGGAGCCTGGGGACTTTGGGTCGGGTTCTCCGATCTCTGGTGCTGAGGTCGCCGAGGTGGTTAAAAAGCTCCGCGGTGGCAAGGCTCCGGGGGTGGATGAGATTCGCCCGGAGTTCCTTAGGGCTCTGGATGTTGTAGGGTTGTGTTGGCAATATCGCGTGGACATCGGGGGCAGTTCCCTTGGATTGGCAGACTGGGGTGGTGGTTCCCCTATTCAAAAAGGGGGACCGTAGGGTGTGTTCCAACTATAGGGGGATCACACTCTTAAGCCTCCCTGGTAAGGTCTATTCAGGGGTTCTGGAGAGGAGGGTCCGTCGGATAGTCGAACCTCGGATTCAGGAGGAGCAGTGTGGTTTTCGTCCTGGTCGTGGAACACTGGACCAGCTCTACACCCTCAGCAGGGTCCTGGAGGGTGCGTGGGAGTTTGCCCAACCAGTTTACATGTGCTTTGTGGACTTGGAGAAGGCATTCGACCGCGTCCCTCGGGGGGTTCTGTGGGGGGTACTCCGGGAGTATGGGGTACCAGGCCCTTTGATAAGGGCTGTTAGGTCCCTGTACGACCGGTGTCAGAGCTTGGTCCGCATTGCCGGCAGTAAGTCAGGCTCGTTTCCGGTGAGAGTTGGACTCCGCCAAGGTTGCCCTTTGTCACCGATTCTGTTCATAACTTTTATGGACAGAATTTCTAGGCGCAGCCAAGGTGTTGAGAGGATCCGTTTTGGTGACCTTAGAATCGCTTCTCTGTTTTTTGCAGATGATGTGGTCCTACTGGCTTCATCAGTTCGTGATTTACAACTTTCACTGGAGCGGTTTGCAGCCGAGTGTGATGCGGCCGGGATGAGGATCAGTTCCTCCAAATCCGAGGCCATGGTCTTGAGCCGGAAAAGGGTAGCATGCCCTCTCCGGGTCGGGGAGGAGGTCCTGCCCCAAGTGGAGGAGTTTAAGTATCTCGGGATCTTGTTCACGAATGAGGGAAAACTGGAGCGTGAGATCGATAGGCGGATAGGTGCAGCGTCCGCAGTGAAGCGGGCGCTGTACCGGTCTGTCGTGGTGAAGAGAGAGCTGAGTCAAAAGGCAAAGCTCTCAATTTACCGATCGATCTACGTTCCCACCCTCATCTATGGTCATGAGCTTTGGGTTATGACCGAAAGAACAAGATCTCGGATACAAGCGGCTGAAATGAGTTTTCTCCGCAGGGTGGCTGGACTCTCCCTTAGAGATAGGGTGAGAAGCTCAGTCATCCGGGAGGGACTCGGAGTAGAGCCGCTGCTTCTCCACATCGAGAGGAGCCAGTTGAGGTGGCTCGGGCATCTGGTTAGGATGCCTCCTGGACGCCTCCCTGGTGAGGTGTTCCGGGCATGTCCCACCGGGAGGAGACCCAGAGGAAGACCCAGGACACGCTGGAGGGACTATGTTTCTCGGCTGGCCTGGGAACGCCTTGGGATTCCCCCGGAGGAGCTGCTCCAAGTGGCTGGGGAGAGGGAAGTCTGGGCCTCCCTACTTAGGTTGCTACCCCCGCGACCCGACCCCGGATAAGCGGAAGAAGATGGATGGATTGTTTGATATACAGTAGCTCAAGAAAACATTGATAGATGATATTCTATGTTTGATTTCAAAATTGGTGATGAGTACGTTAAAACAGACAGTGGCCTCACCAATGTATCTGATAAAATGGAGTTTGGCGCTTCTCTCCTGACAATTTTAAAGAGGTACACAGTAAAATATGAACTAAAGATATTTATCCTGATGCATGCTCAATAATTCAGGTAGAAAAATAAAAAAAAGTTAATCCTCGTCCTCTGGACATTCAAAAAACAAAACTAACAAAAAATGTAAAAACGTTTCGTATTTCCTCTGAAAGACTTCTTCAGTCTGAGGTACTGTTGATCCACTATGAGAAGGTGCTATTTATAAGACTGAGCTGAATACAGCACCTCAGACTGAAGAAGTATTTTGGAGGAAAGATGAAATGTTTCTACAATTTTGTTTTGTTTTCTCTTTTGAATGTCCAGAGGACTGTCAAGAGTGATGGGTTTCACTTTGGATCTGATCATCACCCCTCTGACCCGTGGTACTCCAGGGACCTGGCTGCTGGCCAGCTACCCGTTTGCGCAGTCCATGTAAACAACTGGAGTTGTTTACCTGCGTTCCACACAAGCCGACATGGACGAGCTCTTCTTCAAAATCATCATGGCTATGTCTGCGTCAGACTCTTATGCCTGGTCCCCACTGCACAACTCGAAACGCGCCTGCCGTCCCCTTTTGGTCGCTTGTCAGGGTCCCACCAAACCACTGAAGACCGTCTGATGACGTACACTAGGGGTGGCAGAGGGAGGGGTCTCTAGCTCGTCTTCCGGGTTCAGTTGTTGTGTTAACTGCACCTCGGACGGTCTTTGATGAGATTAAAACGTTTTTTTTTTATGTTTGGGGTGATCTACACTGGAGAGAACAGCAGCCTGTCAGCAGCAACTGTAAAAATGCCACGTTTCTTACCGGAGTTTGGTTCCAATTCATGGAGGGTCGATCCGGTAAGTTTAAAAAGTCCAAAAAAAGTCCCGTTGTGGTTGTGTAATCAGATAGCAGAGGCTCTCCCGACTGTTTGCCGGATGCGTCGAGCCTCCAGAGATCAACATTTGGGACGTCGGCGGCTCGACGGCTAGGTTGCTTTGGACGCGCGCGTGCCCGCGAAGGGAACTACAGGCTGCCGCCGCGCCGCTTCGATCACTCGAATCGCGCCGCTTCCCTGGTCGCCGTGACTCCACGCGTCTCCTCATAGACTTTGAATGTAAACCGGCCGCTTCAGCCGCCCGAAATTGGGGTAGTGGGTACCAAGCATTGGTTTATACTCTTGTCTTACATCTTTTACCCCCCCGTTGAGTGAACCCAGCGATGATGCAATTGCGTGTGTGTCACCGACCGCATTGAGTGTTTATACTTGGCAAGACGTGGGGGATACATTATAATAAATCCCTCCCTCTTCCCTCCCACTGCATTCCTCGGCGAGTTCCTCTCCTCGGGGGGTCTAGCCAGGATTTCATTAGGGGCAGTTCGTTTAAAAGAAATTGGACCTCAAAAGATGGACATGCCTCAGTAGTCCCGCGAGGAAAGCGTCTGCTTTCCACTCAAAAGACTCTGGTTCAATTCCCACCTGGTTCAACTTTTTTTTTTTTTTGAATTTATTCATTTCAAATTGTAAAAACACAAGAAAATTATTTACAAAACCACATTATAAAACAAAACAATACATGAAATGAAAGGAGGCAGAAGAAGAAAAAAATCTCATTATTTCTGCCCCTTCTTCAAACAAAATTAACAATCAATTCAAATAGCAATCACATATATAAAAAAAATATAAGATATTAAATGATTTCTCACACAAAACCATAACTTCTGAGCTTTGAACAATAATAAAAGAATATTATAGTCAACCAAATCATTAAAAAAAACTTTAGCAATTTCAATTTGTAAAACAAAACATTTGATGGATGGCAGTAATGTTTTCTTGTAATAATTCTTATGGCTCTCTTCTGTATTATATTACGTATTATATAACAAAAAAAAAAAAAGTCAACCAAGTGAGATTCAAACTCACGTCTTTGGAGTGGCAGCACAATGCGTTACCACTAGAACACCATGGCTTGTTGCNGGCCGGGTTCTGTTTTCAACCGCTACTTCCTGTTTACTGTAGACATGCGCAGTGCTGACGTCTGACGTAATGACGCTGACGTCTGACGTAATGACGCTGACGTCTGACGTAATGACGCTGACGTCTGACGTAATGACGCTGTGCGTGGCTTGGTAGATGCGCTTCAAGCCAGCAGATGGAAACACTTCTGCTTCGCATTAATTTGTATTTACATATTTGCGAGATTTCAAAAATTAGCTCAAAAATCGAAATGAAAATGGATGGAAACACAGCTTGTGACCATCTGCTCATAATGACTCATGTTCGTGCTGCTGTTTATAATGATGTTTTTCTACTACATTAGGGCTTAGTGTATTACTAGCTGATGTCTCTCTTAGTTAATCCTAGATGTTATTATTGCTTTTCTCTTGCATTTGTTGTTGGATGTAACTGGGACCCTGTGTACATAATCTCGTTTTCAACACATGTACTACATGCGGTGCAAATGACAATAAATTCTCTCTGACTCTGACTCTGATATGTATATATGTATATATGTATATGTATGTATGTATTGGTGTGTGTCTTGGGTGCAATGCGCAATGTGCTGAGATGCACGGTTTGCGTGCGCACGTGCACACATACAAGTTTCTCTTCAAAACTATCCGTCTGTCAAAGCAAAAACAAAAAACGCCCACAAACTTTGAACCAATCACACGCTGCGAGCCGCATCGTCGGCGCCTTGCAGTTCTGCTTGGGGGCTACGTACAAGACGGGCTGTCACCGGGGGATCGCAGCGGGAGTGCGGCCAAAAGTTGCGCAATGTTTGCTCACTCAACGGGGGGTAAAAGACGTAAGACAGGGCGTCTTGCGGAGTATAACCCAGCCTTTAACAGGATGTGTTTAATCAATGCAAGGTCTGTTTCCAACAAGACTTTCATCCTCAATGAGTCAGAGTCAGAGAGTCTTTATTGTCATTTGCACCGCATGTGGTACATGTGATGAAAACGAGATTATGTACACGGGGTCCCAGTTACATCCAACAACAAATGCAAGAGAAAAACAGTAATAACATCTAGAATTAACTAAGAAAAACATCAACTAGTAATACACTAAGCCTAATATAGTGGAAATAAACAGCAGCACGAACATGAGTTTGTATGAGCAGATGGTCACAGATGAACACAGATGAACACAGCAACAAGAAAACAGATCAGCATCAGCATGATGTGATATTTTGCAGTGTTTATTTTTTTTATTTTTTATTTATTCATGAGTCTAACAGCCTCAGGGTAGAAGCTGTTCCTCAGTCTAGTGGTTCTACATTTGATGCTCCTCAACCTCCGTCCTGAGGGGAGTGGGGCAAAGAGTGAGTGTGCTGGGTGAGTGAGGTCTTTCATGATGCAGGTGGCTCTTTTCCTGCATCTGGAGGTGTAAATGTCTGTGATGGTGGGGAGACTGACTCCAACAGGCTTCTGTGCAGCCTTCACCACTCTCTGTAGACTTTTTTTAAAGACGAGGAGTTGGATTTTCTTCATGTCACGTAATCTTGGTTATCAGATGGTGAGTCTAGCGCCTTGGTGGAATTATTACCTCCGGACTGTCTGTGTTTTAATGTCCTGTGGACATCAGGACGCCACAGGGGTAGATTATTAACAGTCTTTAAACCAAACTTTGCCTGTAAACAGTTGTCCACCCCAGTGTCCCACCCAAGCTTTGAGCTGAGCGTCTTTGAACTTGGACATTCCCCTCCGGNGCCAGCATGGTGGTGGATTATTAACAGTCTTTAAACCAAACTTTGCCTGTAAACAGTTTACCATCCCTGTTTCCCTCCCCAGCTTTGAGCTGAGCGTCTTTGAACTCAGACATTCTCCTCCGGTTCTGTGCGCTCTCGTCTACCATCCCCCGAGATCCAAAGACTTCACAAGTGAATTCTCTGACTTTTTGGCTGATATTACACCGAGATACACTCACTTATTGATTATTGGAGACTTTAATATCCATGTGTGTGGTCAGGAGAAGCCCTTAGTGAAGGACTTCCTAGATTTATTGGACTCTTATTTAACTCAGCAGGTAAATGGTCCCACCCAAGAACATGGTTACACGTTGGACCTCATTTTAACATGTGATGTCTCTGTTTCTAATTGGGTAATCGGTGACAATGTTTTGTCATGTTGTTCCATCCCAATGGCTCATTCACGAACCACAACATTGACCTTCTCTCTCTAGTCCCGCTAGAGAAACAAAAGGGTCACTAATCTGGGGGTGATAATGGATCCTTCCCTGAAACTTAACAGTCACGTAAACATGATTGTTAATTTTTTTCAGCTGAGGCGGCATTCTAAGCTGAAGCCCATACTATCCAAAAGAACCATGAGACAGTAATCCATGCTTTCATAACATTGCGGCTCGATTACTGCAATTCACTTATGTTTGGAATCAGTCAGTCCTCCATTGCACGTCTATAGCTGGTCCAAAATGCTGCAGCCTGATTTTTAACTGGTACAGGCCAAAGAGAGCACATCACACCAGTTTTGGCCTCCCTGCAATGGCTACCCATTCACCTTCGGATCCAGTTTAAAATATTCTTGTATGTTTTTAAATCTCTGAACAGTTCCACTCCATCTTATCTCACTGACCTTCTGCAGCCGTATGTCCCACTGCGCTCTCTGAGGTCAGCAGATAAGATGCTTCTTTCAGTTCCAGATACTAGTCGTAAGCTCAGAGGTGACAGGACTTTCTCTGTTGCAGGTCCAAGACTGTGGAGTGAGTTGCCACTTGAGTGTCAGGCAGGCTCTCACACACACAGTCTTTAAGTCTTGCTTGAAAACCCACTTCTATTATCTTGCCTTTAACACGGTGTGATTTGTTTTGATCCTCTCTGTACTATACATTGTTTGCCATTTTAGTTTGTTTCTGTTGCTATTTGTATCTATATTTTTATTTTATGTTTTCCTGTCTGCTGTGCTTGTTTGTTTCTATTGTATATCACTTTGGTTGGACTTGTTGCTGTTTTAAGTGCTCTATAAATATATTGGTATGGTATGGTAAGTCTCATTCTGTTCTTCCAAAATGTAAAGGGAAATAACTGTGTTCCCATCCAGCGGCAAAGTAAAAAAAAAAAATGTATCTTCAGATTTTGTTTATCTAAACAAAACATATCAGCAGATCGGGCCTGAGGCATAAGCATAATAAGCGGCTGCTTTGGCCCCTAGCCCACTAGGGGGCCCCTTATGTGGAATTGAGTTTATTTTGATATTTTTTACATTTTTTTGTAACAGTTTTTATATGATTCTTGTTAGAAAGTCCACATTGTTTATATGTGGTTAGTTTGCTTGCTGAGCGAAGTTCTGTTTGACTGTTTGTTTTATTTTTGAATTTCATGAATCCTACTCATGAATCCTACATTTTTGAATGCACCATTGGTGTTCTGACACA
>JBBPBX010033531.1:5069-25312 GCA_038048925.1 Garcialebias charrua
AGAAAATCTGCAGGGACTCGGTCAGCAACTAAAACCCGAGTTTAATTCTCGTGACAACCTGAGGCATTTCCGTGTTCATTTTACTCAGCAGGAGGGTGGAGGAGAAGGAGGACGAGGGAGCGATTACTTAACTTTTGGGGGAAAAAAACAAAAGAAAACTCCAGATAAGGGATTAAGCATGGGAAATTAATAAATTTGTGTCACATATAAAACAGTTCTGCATCGCTTTGAATGATGCCGTGCTGGTGAACTTGACAGCTGCTCCGCCTCTTGCAGCTCTCGCTGCGCAAATTCTGTGTTTATATAAAACGTTCAATAAAATCAAACCATGGATCGCTGGTCCAGCTCACCAAAACACCAGAAAATCTGATGGGACTCGGTCAGCAACTAAAACCCGAGTTTAATTCTCGTGACAACCTGAGGCATTTCCGTGTTCATTTTACTCAGCAGGAAGGTGGAGGAGAAGGAGGACGAGGGAGCGATTACTTAACTTTTGGGGGAAAAAAAACAAAAGAAAACTCCAGATAAGGGATTAAGAAGGGGAAATTAATAAATTTGTGTCACATATAAACCAGTTCTGCATCGCTTTGAATGAGAACATGCGCTGCTCGCTGACTGAGCGCTGGCAGAGCCCTTTTATAGGACGCTGCGCGCTGGGACTGGTGGGGGCGTGGGTTAGGGTCCAAAACTCCGCCCCTTCTGTTCTCTGATTGGTCCGAACAAAAATCTACCGGAGAAATCCTAGTGGGTGGGTAAAGTCCCAGACTGTGCAGTGAAGGGAAATGAGAATTGAGCGGAGCTGTGCAGGAAGGCGAGGGCCAGGCTACAAGTATATTGTAAGTATAAACCGTCTATGATACTAATTAAAACTAAACCCAATCACAATGACTGATTACTGTACTTATTTTCACTGAAGAATGAAATCATTTATTGCTGTGTATGGTTTGTTGGTGTTGTTTTTTATATAGAGATAATTTTGCTTCTAATAAGTGGATCCATTGAATGCAAATGTTTGATTTGACTACAGATTCCAGTACTCCTCAGGAGGAGATGCTGGTGTATCCCACCTCAAACTGGGCCCTGCTAATGGTGACTAAACGACGGTGAACAGGACTCCACCAGGTGGTGGAAAGATCATCACACACTGTCTGTCTCCGGAGGAAGAGCGACACCTGTCACGACTTCAGCCAGTGCACTCCTGCAAAAGGAGTTGGGTCCATCGCTGAGCCAGTCTGAGATCGATCTGGTTGAACAAAGCTTCCCACTTTGTCAGGACAAGTGGCCTTACTACCCCCACCCCAGACTCCACATAAAGGGACCCCATGTCCAACTAGGGAATGAACCCAGGAGTTTCTTGCTGTGAGGCAACAGTGCTGACCACTAAGCCATCGTGCTGCCATGTTTAATTCAAGAGAACCAAATATAAGCAACCTCCCCAGCCAGATAAGACATTTGACTGAAACGTTGATGAGGGTCTTAATTTTGAAGAGGACGGGAAGCTTCTGACTATTCTCATAGGCATGAATGACATCTGTGATTACTACAAAGATAAGACATTTTTCTCAATGGACAACTACATTCACTATTTGACAATCTCTCTGGAAATGCTAATGAACGAGATTCCCTCCAAGAAACTCATTCCCACCAAGAAACTTTTTCCCCAAGAAGAAACTCTTTATTCCTTCTTTCTCCAAGAAGAAACCCTTATTCCCTCAGACTGAACTTATTTCTTATCCCCCCCCCAAGAAGATGAACACGCTGAAGAAAATTGTTCTGATCTATTTCATTTTTAGTTCAAAAATATTGTTTTAGCTTTTCTAGACCATAGTTAAGATCAAAGTAAATTTTAAGTCAACTGAAAAACTTTTACTCATTTATTTGCTCATTTTATGTCTTTTTCTTTTCATGTTTGATTTTAGCCCATACAGGACTTTGAGCTGAATACCTTTGCTCATAAAGAGCTTATTTTGCTGTGTGATTATTTCCTACATCTTTAAAAAACATTATTTTTAACTGTTCATCATGATTGAAAAAGGTTACTCTTTACTAAATATATTTTTACTTGAACTTTTAACTTTCATTATTGAAATAAGTTAATCTTCACTAAATAAATGCTACTTTTGAATTTTTATTTTTAAATTTTTACTCCGTCCCTAAACATGTAAGGATGAGTCTGAGTCAAATGTAAGGCCGTTACCGACAATGGACACCGGGACGATGGTGCACTTTTTAACCTCAAATTTTCCATCTGCTCAGATGTTTTTTTCGTACCGTTCATCTGATTAAGTTGTAACCAGTTTAAATGATAAAGAGGACGGATATGTTAGAGAAATAAAACATTGATCATTTAAAACTTATTACTTTAAATGTATTCTGATGAATCATTAACCAGTTTGCTTCTACAAAAGTATCTCTGTATGTAACAAAACTTATCTGAAGAGCATAAGCAGTTGTTTCCTGGACACAGAACAAAAACACAGATTAGGCCAGCTCATGTTCACTGATAATGTTTTGACATTACGTTATTGTTTTGAACATTACCACATTTTCCATGTGCTATCTGAAACTGTCTTCCTGTTACTCATCATTATCCTACTTTTGAGAGAATAAAAGCCAAGCATGCATTGACCAATTCGGACTTGCTTCAAACACGTTTGAGC
This sequence comes from Garcialebias charrua, assembly GCA_038048925.1. Lineage (NCBI taxonomy): Eukaryota > Metazoa > Chordata > Actinopteri > Cyprinodontiformes > Rivulidae > Garcialebias > Garcialebias charrua. The sequence goes on from JBBPBX010033531.1 coordinate 7,730, forward strand.
CTGGCTCCAAACGAGTTTGAAGTGATCTCCCCATTGCAAAGTCTGCTTCTTGAAACTTACTCTTGTATTTCTTGTGTGGTTCTTTTTAAGGTAAAGTTAAAGGTGATTGAAACCCCATCACTGTGTTGATTCCATATCATACCATTTTATTTATTGAGCACATAAAACAGTGACAAGGCCAACCAAAGTGCCTTACAAACAGACAAAAAACAGGCAACACATAAGCAACATACAAAATGGAGTAAAATCAGAATATAGACAAAAATGCACAAAAAATAAATATAACAACCAACCTGTGTGAAGCAAACAGGTTAAAACACAGATCATCTGGTGTTGAAAACTACAGAATAGTAGTGGGTCTTTAAGTCTTTAAACAGGATTTGAAAACTGTGAGGGAGGGGGCCTGCCTGACAAGCAGAGGTAACTCGTTCCAAAGTCTTTGGCCTGCTACAGAGAAGGTCCTGTCACCTCTGCACTTAAGACGAGTTCCTGGGACTGTGAGGAGCAACTGGTCTGCTGACCTCAGAAAACGGGGTGGAACATACGTCTGTAGCAAATCAAAGAGATGCCTGGGAGGGAGGGGAGGCTGTTCAATGATTTGTCCTCATCTGCTCACACAGACTCATGTTCGTGCTTGTTTTGTACTATTAGTGCTTAGTATATTCTTAGTTTAGCGTATTTCTTAGTTCATGTCTTGGATCTTATTACAGTTTTTCTTTACAATTTGTATTTTTGTTGGGTGTAACTGGGAAACAGTGTACATATTTTGTTCCACCTCATGTACCGCATGTGATGTGAATGACAATAAAGAACCTTGAATCCTTGAATCTTGAATCTTGAATTCCATTTTCCAACAGGACTTGGCACCTGCACACAGTGCCAAAGCTACCTGTACCTGGTTTAAGGACCATGGTATCCCTGTTCTCAATTGACCAGCAAACTCGCCTGACCTTAACCCCATAGAAAATCTATGAGGTATTGAGAAGAGGAAGATGTGATACACCAGACCCAACAGTTCAGAAGAGCTGAAGGCCACTATCAGAGCAACCTGGGCTCTCATAACACCTGAGCAGTGCCACAGACTGATCGACTCCATGCCACGATGCATTGCTGCAGTAATCCAGGCAAAAGGAGCAACAACTAAGTATTGTTGCTATACATGCTCATACTTTTCATGTCTATACTTTTCATGTTCATTCTTTTCAGATGGCTAACATAAAAAATGTTTTTTTATTGGTCTTAAGTAATATTCTAATTTTCTGAGATAATGAATTTAGTGCTTTTCAGTTATAATCATCAACATTAAAAGAAATGAACATTTGTAATATTAGTCTGTGTGTAATAAATGAATATAATATACAAGTTTCACTTTTTGAATGGAATTACTGAAATAAATAAACTTTTTCATTATATTATAATTTTATAACCAGCACCTGTATAAAATACAAACAACAAAACGGGTCAGAAATTTCAGGACCAACGGTGCAGTCAGCTTCCAGAACGTCAACCTGAATGAAAAACTGTGCTAGACTGAGTAGAACTGTTCGAGAAAAATATTCTCGCATTATTTTAATTACAACAAATGAACCACACTCAACAGCAGGAGAAGATTCTTTAACCAGTTTTACTTTCAAGGACAGATTTTCAGGACCATTTACACAGATATACAGAAAGTACACAGATATACAGGAAGTACACAGATGTACAGGAAGTACACAGATATACATGAAGTACACACATGAAGACTAGTCATGATAATCTGCTATGAGCAGTGTGTAAAGTTGTTTTTATAATCTTATCGTTCAGCCAAGCCTTCAGACTCGGAGCGTTCTTGAAGTGACAGCTGAGCCTGCAGCCTCACCCTGCTCCTCATCCAGCTCTGTACTAACTCAAACATATGGTTCATGGGCACAGTTAAGCTACTCAGCCATGGTAGCTAAAAACATTCATACAATTTGACTGAAAAATCCCTAACAAGAGACCTTGACTAAATAAAGAGTAGTCCAGAACTCCTCCAGAACCAATAGAGACTGAACCAGAAACCCACTGAGAGGTCGACTTCTGACGGAGTTCTGTTGGCTCATGAGCAAATACTATTCATGACCCAGTAGAACATTTTGTTTCTGTTCATATAAAGTTTGCTTTGAATCATTTCAGAACCAGATAATGTCCAGATCAGTCTTTGTTCTGGTAAATCCAGGAACTGAAAGTCTTGAGGTCCACCTGGACTGAACTAAAACTGACTCACCGTGTGTCACGTTAACAAAAGTTCTGATATGTGAACTATAGAGTTTCTGTTGAAATACTTAATTAAAATAAACATGGAGCATAATAAATATAATTGTATCCATATTTTGAACACATTATGAGAAACTACGTTTGTTATTTCAATTTCCTGTATGAGGAACTAAATACAATGAGTTAAATTTATTTAGAAAATATTTATTTTAAAAAAAACTTTGTGTTCTCGTGTTTTAACTGATTTATTGTAATTATTTTCTCTTAAACGTTGGTTTTACTGTTTTTTTTTTTCCGTGGGAAACATTTCTTGGATTTAAATAACTCAAACAGGAATTTACGGATCTCTTTGGACTGTAAACCATAAATAACTGGGTTGAGGGTAACAGGAACAACGACAAACAGAACCATAAAGTACTTTCTGTATTCTGAATACTGAGGGAACCGATGCAGGATGATCATGGTTAAGCCGCTGCATGCCATGACCAGGTACACCACCAGGTGGGTGCTGCAGGTCTTTATGGCCTTCCTGTTCATGGATTGGTTCTTACAGGTCACACAGACCATGGCGATCCGAGCGTAGGTCAGAACCATGCTGCCGATGGAGGCGATGTACAGAACCACGGTGAACGTCAGCCCGTACACGTTGTTGACCACAGTATTTTCACACGACAGCTTGAACAGCGAGGCGTTGTCGCAATAAATGTTCACAATCACAGTCCGGCACCGGCTCAGTCGTACGCTCAGACCTATCAGAATCCCTGTGAGAACCATCGGTACCGCCCAGGCAGCAATCGTCAGCTTGAAAGCTGGGGAACAATAGTCTGTTTAGGGGGGGGGAAGAAAGGAGGGAAGGGGGAAGAAAGGGGGGAAGAAAGAGGAAAAAAAGCAGCTGATCCCAGAGTCGTGGGTTCGATTCCAGCAGTCGCCATGTCATTTTTTTGGAAAAAATTTCCCACAATGAATGTTTAAGTGTTATGAAGCAACATTTGTTTTGTTTTTTGTATCTTGAAAACATTTTAAATGCTTTTTTGTACAAATAGTGTAGTACCCCGGTACTCTAATTTAAAACACACTTTTTATTTTTGTCATAAAAGGCTTTCTTTTTAAAACTTTATTGACGAATTGCTTAATTATTTTAGCTTTTTCATTCTACTAATATATTCAAATTAATGTGTTAAATTATATTGTATACTATATACTTGATACAGTATATTTTAATGTCCTTAATCATACCCACTCTTATTTTCATTTTTCACTGCAAAACAATGACTGAAACTAAAATATTCTTGAAAGTGTCTATCCTAAAAGTACTTTTTGAGTGAAGTGAATCATGTGTTGTTTCTAGTGTATGCTTAAAATTATTACCAATAATTCAGAATTAGCAGCAGCTAATATTTACTCACAGTAAAAGACCGTAGACCCTATCAGTTTCAAAGAACCAAATATTTATTAATCAACAATTAAGACAGTGAATCAACCCAAAACAAAATACAGTAAATAACATTATGTGAACTAAATAAAAACTATATACAGTACAATGAAACAGTCTGTGATGTTATTTAAAATAAAGAATTTTTATTTTTTATTTGTTCCAGCCACTGCTCTTTAGTGAGAGTTTCATTAGAGGGACAGTAAATTTGTCCTCTATATTGGCTGTGTCCTGTTGCAGCTATGCAAAACTGCCCACATTTTTTGCATGTGTTGTGCAAAACTTTGCGTGTCAGTTTACGAGGTTCTCTACCAGGGTGAACAGGGGCCGCTCTGGGAGCCAGAGCAGGAACCACAGCATAGCCAAGAGCAGGGGCCAGAGCAGGAGCCACAGCAGGAGCAGGTGGATGAGTGGCAAAGAAGATCACATGACCTTGTGAGGCCACTGGAGCAACTGTAATAAGCTGAGGCGTTTTGAGAGGAGCAGGGAGAAGCTGCCGCAATCCTGATGGATTTGTAGTACATGTATCTGTAAATTGCAGCTTTCTTTTTAATTTAGCCTGTCCCACAGTACTAGATGGTAGACTGTATGTATGCACTGGTCCTGAAGGTGGTATGGCAGAATGGAGTGGCATGTTTGCAGGGAGAAGTGGGTCGGCAGCTGCAGAAAACCGGCTGGGAAGGTTTAGCCCTTGTTGCACCAAAGCCGTTTCCTGCCTTTTCACCCTTTTATTGTGCCACTGAACCAGGGTGGTGTAGCTCACATCCACCAGCTGCAATGTAGTCTGCTGCATGATAGCTCCGTTTGCTAAAATGAGCTGTCTGATCTTTCTGTAGTCCTGAAGGATCAGATCCCATCTTGAGACTGTGATTGTCCCTTTTTTTTTGGGAGTACGATGAATCCTGCAAAGGCGAACAAAGATGGTCTCCACAAGGCGGCAGCAGTCTGGCCATTGAACAGATGGAGCTGTGGTGGTTAAGGCATGACGTTTCACACTTTCCACCCCAGGGGTAAATTCCTGCCTCTTTTTGGGGGACCTAAACCTCCCAGTGTTCAGTTTATGTTGGCGCCGAGCAGCAAATACCACCCTCTGCTTGTGGAACTCCAGCAGGTTCTGCCACAAAGCAACAATGCTGCTCACCTAAACAGGGAAATAACACAGTTGAACATGAGAACACAGCAATGTTCAAGTGATTTGAGGAGTATGCATATATGCAGCAAGCTACAACACATGTTACTGACCTCATGGTTGCTCAGCACCAGAGATGTTTTGTTCCTCAGCTCCACCAGATACTCAGCCATGCTGTCCACTTTGTCCAGGAGGCCTGGAACGCTTGACTCATCTAAACCCTAAGAAAACACAACCAACTTATTAGTTAAATCACATTTTGTTGACGTTGTCTTTTATTTATCTACTATTCTACAGTTTACTATGTATTCACACCTCTTAGAGGCTTGCCCGTCTTACTTAACAGGCAGTCAACACCCAGCAGCTCACCTATGGAAAAATAAAACAAACACAGATAGCAAAACAGTTCTTTACTCTTTATACATATTAGTGACTCAGACATTTGGAAATCTGCATAAATATGCCTCTTTAAAGAAGACAGAGAACTCCATGACATTAATGAATACATACTGCTGTACTCACAGAGGAAACTGTCTCGCAGGTGTGTGCAGGAGTCCGGGAAGATGGAGCAATGCAAGGGCTCCTCACAGCAGATGAAGAGGGACTCCTCACAGAGGATGGAGACGGGCTGGGTGTCTTCCGGGCCACCAAGTTGGGCTTCAGTGAATCGGAAAGAGACCCACCAAAATGGGATTTAGTGAACTGAAATGACAAATGTACACTCATATAAAGTAAATCCAATATGAATCACAGTCTCCAAATAAGAATAAAAATGTTTTCTTCAAAAACTGTTATAGTTTGTTGGACAAGACAAAAGTAATCATATGAAGTATTTAGCAGAGAGTCAAAAACATTTACCATTGGCAACGATGGAGGGGACCTCATGAAGGACCGTGGGGCCGGAGCTGTGTCAGCAGCAGCATCAGCAGCAGCAGATGGTGAAGCCATAGAGTGTTGGGTCACAAGAGGAGGAGGAGGAGGAGGCTGCAGTGTGCAGGCTACAAAAACATATAAGTGTAAAATCCATCATTCACCAGGCATAGCTGTTAAATGACTCATAAGTGATTGTAATCAGATTTTATTTTAAACCAGTTTACCTTAGCAGAGTGAAAGCAACAGTCACAGACTCTCCAAACAGGGTGGTCTGACCTCGGGCCTGCATGGGGCATTTTTCTATCCGAAACAGTGCAGCATCATCTTATTATTATGACAATTACTCATGTCTCTTTTTTGATTATAGTGGCTTCACTTTACCTTCTGATAGAGATTGTGCCATTTCTTCTGCCTCGGGGCTGGTCACATCCACTCCTCATCTCCCAGAACTTTATGGATCTTTGGCTTGGAGCTCATCTGAACATAACATCAGAAAAGAGGAGAATGAAACATAACAACGAATTGATGTACTTTATACAGTTAATGATTACAGTCAATTATCTATTCATCCATCCATCCAGCCATCCAGCCATATATCCATCCATCCATCTATCCATCCATCCATCCATTAATCTATATATCCATCCATCCATCTATTTATCTATTCATCCATCCATCTGTTTATCTATTTATCTATTCACCCATCCATCCATCCATCTATTTATCTATTCATCCATCCATCCATCCATCCATCTATTTATCTATTCATCCATCCATCCATCCATCTATTTATCTATTCATCCACCCATCCATCTATTAATCTATATATCCATCCATCCATCCATCCATCCATCTATTTATCTATTCATCCATCCATCCATCCATCTATCTATTTATCTATTCATCCATCCATCCATCCATCTATTTATCTATCCATCCATCCATCCATCCATCCAGCCATATATCCATCCATCCATCCATCCATCTATTAATCTATATATCCATCCATCCATCCATCTATTTATCTATTCATCCATCCATCCATCCATCCATCCATCTATCTATTTATCTATTCATCCATCCATCCATCCATCCATCAATATTAATAGGTTACTACTATACAATAAAGTAAAATGTTTCATTAAAGTTTGATCAAAAAACGTGACACCATAATACCACTATTTTTTTATTTAATCTATGGTCTACATTATTATTTTTAGGTGATGTGAAATAAACAAAAAATACGACGTCTGTTTGCACGGAAAGATGTAAAAAAAAAATATGAATGGATACTTACTGTAAGATTGCTTTAAGTCGACAGAAACAACGGATCGATGAGAAACCCCTCTTGTGTAACGGGAGCAGGCTGTTGACAGCTAAATATACTGTATATTCCTCCAACACGAAAACAAAATCGTGAATTTGTTTTCTGTTGTTGCTGCTGCTGTTGTTTTGAATGAAAGCTAACTAGCTAGCTAGCGGAAGTAGCTAGCGGAAGTAGCTAGCGGAAGTGGGCAGAACGGCTCACGTGGTGGCGCAAGGGGCGTGCGGATAGGCTCGTGACGGTGATTGGCTCGGTCCATTGTGAGCTCGGACGGGGGTGATTGGCTCGTTCCATTGTGAGGTTGCTCGCCATTGGCTGCAGCGTCCATTGTGAGAATGGAGAGGTGCGAAGCCTATTGGAGGAGAGAGATGGACGAACGTGAGCTAGGTAGGCCAAAAGCTGGGGAACAATAGTCTGTTTAGGGGGGGGGAAGAAAGGAGGGAAGGGGGAAGAAAGGGGGGAAGAAAGAGGAAAAAAAGCAGCTGATCCCAGAGTCGTGGGTTCGATTCCAGCAGTCGCCATGTCATTTTTTTGGAAAAAATTTCCCACAATGAATGTTTAAGTGTTATGAAGCAACATTTGTTTTGTTTTTTGTATCTTGAAAACATTTTAAATGCTTTTTTGTACAAATAGTGTAGTACCCCGGTACTCTAATTTAAAACACACTTTTTATTTTTGTCATAAAAGGCTTTCTTTTTAAAACTTTATTGACGAATTGCTTAATTATTTTAGCTTTTTCATTCTACTAATATATTCAAATTAATGTGTTAAATTATATTGTATACTATATACTTGATACAGTATATTTTAATGTCCTTAATCATACCCACTCTTATTTTCATTTTTCACTGCAAAACAATGACTGAAACTAAAATATTCTTGAAAGTGTCTATCCTAAAAGTACTTTTTGAGTGAAGTGAATCATGTGTTGTTTCTAGTGTATGCTTAAAATTATTACCAATAATTCAGAATTAGCAGCAGCTAATATTTACTCACAGTAAAAGACCGTAGACCCTATCAGTTTCAAAGAACCAAATATTTATTAATCAACAATTAAGACAGTGAATCAACCCAAAACAAAATACAGTAAATAACATTATGTGAACTAAATAAAAACTATATACAGTACAATGAAACAGTCTGTGATGTTATTTAAAATAAAGAATTTTTATTTTTTATTTGTTCCAGCCACTGCTCTTTAGTGAGAGTTTCATTAGAGGGACAGTAAATTTGTCCTCTATATTGGCTGTGTCCTGTTGCAGCTATGCAAAACTGCCCACATTTTTTGCATGTGTTGTGCAAAACTTTGCGTGTCAGTTTACGAGGTTCTCTACCAGGGTGAACAGGGGCCGCTCTGGGAGCCAGAGCAGGAACCACAGCATAGCCAAGAGCAGGGGCCAGAGCAGGAGCCACAGCAGGAGCAGGTGGATGAGTGGCAAAGAAGATCACATGACCTTGTGAGGCCACTGGAGCAACTGTAATAAGCTGAGGCGTTTTGAGAGGAGCAGGGAGAAGCTGCCGCAATCCTGATGGATTTGTAGTACATGTATCTGTAAATTGCAGCTTTCTTTTTAATTTAGCCTGTCCCACAGTACTAGATGGTAGACTGTATGTATGCACTGGTCCTGAAGGTGGTATGGCAGAATGGAGTGGCATGTTTGCAGGGAGAAGTGGGTCGGCAGCTACAGAAAACCGGCTGGGAAGGTTTAGCCCTTGTTGCACCAAAGCCGTTTCCTGCCTTTTCACCCTTTTATTGTGCCACTGAACCAGGGTGGTGTAGCTCACATCCACCAGCTGCAATGTAGTCTGCTGCATGATAGCTCCGTTTGCTAAAATGAGCTGTCTGATCTTTCTGTAGTCCTGAAGGATCAGATCCCATCTTGAGACTGTGATTGTCCCTTTTTTTTTGGGAGTACGATGAATCCTGCAAAGGCGAACAAAGATGGTCTCCACAAGGCGGCAGCAGTCTGGCCATTGAACAGATGGAGCTGTGGTGGTTAAGGCATGACGTTTCACACTTTCCACCCCAGGGGTAAATTCCTGCCTCTTTTTGGGGGACCTAAACCTCCCAGTGTTCAGTTTATGTTGGCGCCGAGCAGCAAATACCACCCTCTGCTTGTGGAACTCCAGCAGGTTCTGCCACAAAGCAACAATGCTGCTCACCTAAACAGGGAAATAACACAGTTGAACATGAGAACACAGCAATGTTCAAGTGATTTGAGGAGTATGCATATATGCAGCAAGCTACAACACATGTTACTGACCTCATGGTTGCTCAGCACCAGAGATGTTTTGTTCCTCAGCTCCACCAGATACTCAGCCATGCTGTCCACTTTGTCCAGGAGGCCTGGAACGCTTGACTCATCTAAACCCTAAGAAAACACAACCAACTTATTAGTTAAATCACATTTTGTTGACGTTGTCTTTTATTTATCTACTATTCTACAGTTTACTATGTATTCACACCTCTTAGAGGCTTGCCCGTCTTACTTAACAGGCAGTCAACACCCAGCAGCTCACCTATGGAAAAATAAAACAAACACAGATAGCAAAACAGTTCTTTACTCTTTATACATATTAGTGACTCAGACATTTGGAAATCTGCATAAATATGCCTCTTTAAAGAAGACAGAGAACTCCATGACATTAATGAATACATACTGCTGTACTCACAGAGGAAACTGTCTCGCAGGTGTGTGCCGGAGTCCGGGAAGATGGAGCAATGCAAGGGCTCCTCACAGCAGATGAAGAGGGACTCCTCACAGATAATAATAATAATAATAATAATAATAACTTTTTTTTATAACGCACTTTACATCAAACAGATCTCAAAGTGCTACAATGAAAAATAAAATCAAGATAAAAATCAATCATAAATGCAACAAAGAAAAGGAACAACCAAGAGGATGGAGCCTCACAGATGATTGCATCAAAAATTTAAAATTCACAAAATGCAGATAAAATACTCAAAAAACTGGGTGCAATAAAAAACAAAAGCACAATTAATTATTTAAAAAACTGGATAAAAAGAAAGGTTTTAAGACTTTTTTTAAAACATGTCACGGTCTGTGGGGCCCTCAGATATGAGGGCAGGGCGTTCCACAGCCGAGGGGCAGCGCAGGAGAAAGCCCGGTCTCCCATTGTGCGAGACCGAGACCTGGGAGTGAGAAGAAGATGGGTGTTGGAAGAGCGGAGAGTGCGGGAAGGACAGTGAGGGGTGAGAAGTTCTTTTAAATAGGATGGTGCATTACCGTACAGGCACTGGAAGGTGAGCAGATAAATTTTGTACGTGATCCGGGCAGAAACAGGAAGCCAGTGTAGTGAACGCAGTACAGGAGTGATGTGTTCATACTTACGCACTCTCATCAGGACCCTGGCAGCGCTGTTTTGGACATACTGTAGTTTTTGTATGTTCTTGCCAGGAATCCCGAAGAGAAGTGCATTGCAGTAATCCAGTCTGGAGGAGACAAAGGCATGGACGAGCTTTTCTGCATCAGTGAGGGACAGTGTAGACCGAAGCTTTGCAATATTTCGAAGATGAAAAAAAGAAGTTTTACAGATATGCTTTATATGGCTTTCAAAGGTGAGTTGTGGATCAAAAATAACACCAAGATTGGTGACTGTATTGGAAAGAGAGATGTTCTGGCCAGAAAAAGTGATACTGAGGATTTTTTGTTGTTGAATTTGATGTGATGTACCAATTTGAATTGCTTCTGTTTTTGAACTGTTAAGGTGAAGGAAATTTTGCCGCATCCATGCCTTTATCTCCTCCAGACACGCTGTGAGTGTGGAAAGAGAAGAAAGTGGAGAAAATGGAGAAGCTGAAGAAGATGATGTAGATGGGGTCTCAGACACATTGCTACCCAGTTTAAGATACAGCTGAGTATCATCAGCATAGCAATGGAATGAGACCCCATAGCTGCTGATAATACACCCAAGTGGTACCATGTATAGGTTGAAAAGGAGGGGTCCCAGAATTGATCCCTGGGGCACACCACAAGAAACAGGATGGCTCAATGACTTGGCACGCCAGATGGAGACAGACTCTGTTCTGTCTGTCAGGTATGATCGGAACCACTCCAGGGCAGTGCCAGTAAGTCCTGCAGTAAGTCTCCACAGAGGATGGAGACGGGCTGGGTGTCTTCCGGGCCACCAAGTTGGGCTTCAGTGAATCGGAAAGAGACCCACCAAAATGGGATTTAGTGAACTGAAATGACAAATGTACACTCATATAAAGTAAATCCAATATGAATCACAGTCTCCAAATAAGAATAAAAATGTGTTCTTCAAAAACTGATTAATTTTGTTATGCGAGAATGTTAAACAATTGTACCTATGTAAAATAAAAATAAACTTTTTTGAGAGTTCCAAAACCTTGTTTATTTGATAGAGAGTGTCAAAAATAGGGTAAAGTTAAACAATGTTTAACAATCAAATGCCTTAAATGAAAATTACAGATACGTATATTATCCATTTAATTGGATAATTTTTTTAAGGCAAGGAGGGGTCGGAGTGTCTCTGAACCAGCTGGCTCAGCACAAGAGAAGGCTCTGGCTGCAGGTGGTGTTAAGTTCAGAAGCCTTCATGTCCCCGCTGGAGGAGGATGGTGGAGGTACAGGTGCTCCCAAACCTGGCAGTCGACCAATGGAGGTGTTGCTTCCTTGGGTGCCAACAGGAGTAGCAGTCTGGGAGTGAAGACTTTAGTTTCTGAGAGCTGCATAAAAACACACGAGGTCAAAATAATTAGACCAAGAATGTAAACATGTAGCTGAATAAATAAAGTGTTGTACTAGATTGACTCACACTGACATCCTCACTCCTCTGCTCTGCTGCCCAGTGCTCCGACGTATTCCTCCAGGAAACTAGAAGACAAGTTAAACATAACATGAGGGTGCACACAGTGTCATGCAATCTGTTCCCCCACAACTTCATCCAGTATCAGGGAGTGTGTCCTCTCCAGAGCTCACCTGTTCTATCTGTTGCTGTTCATGGTGTCACAAACCTCTGCGTGCGTGGTCCCAGTTCCAGCCTCTGAGGTATAATCAGCAGGGTTGAAAGTCCTGGAGAAGAAAGTCAAGCAGAGGTAAAAGTCAATATATGAAGCTTTTTTGCCCTCATACATATCTTTCTTTGAAATTTTATGTTAAAGATCCACAAAGTGGCTCACATTTGAAAAGTGGAATGAAAATATACAAGGTTTGTATTTTTTTTAATAAACTGAAAACTGTTTTGAGCACAAATGTTCACCCCCCTTAAATCAGAGAGTAACTTCTAGCCTTCATAAGAAGGGCTGTGAGTGTATTCTTTAGATTAAAGTAAAACTAATATACATGAATTAACAAATTAACACTGGGTTAAAAGTAACACATAACCCACTGGAGACAAACAAGACCTGTTTACATAACTGTAAAGTGTAGCCAATTCCATCCTATTTTTATTTAATAATTAATTACCATCTTAGCTAACTACACATTAATAATAGGAACGTGGGGTTACTGAACCAACAATCTTATAACTGTCATCTGAACCATCCTAGCTTCACCCTACACTTAAACTGAGGTTTTTAAGCTTTGTTCATGGACCTGACACAGAGCCCTGACAACGACTTCACCTGTGTCCTGAGTTTTGCATGAAACTGAGAAGAGCAGCATGTTAGTAGAAGGATCACAAAATATGAGCCGTTTTGTTTAAGTGTGGAAAATCTGTTTGTATACAAAAAAGATCGCGTTGCTAATAGGCTAACGTTAGCCGCTAACAGGTAGCAACAACACAACGCGATCAAACTAACGTTACTTACCCTCGTAGTTGTGCAGGAAACTTGAGATATGCAATTTAAATCCCTTGTCAGTTTGCTTGTCGGAGCAGGGGACCAGACATCAACGATACGAGGAACAACGCTGACAGTCATCTTGGGCAGCTCATGTAAACACCGAGAAAAAGCCATAACGGGGATTAGACCGGAAGCTGCAAAAAACCTTTCCGGTCAATGCGGAAGTGATTCACGACGCTGGTGCACAGACCCTATTCCCAGTTAGCCCATGTAAAAATGAGCTGGGGCCTATATATACATGCCCAGGTTGAAGCCATGTAAGGTCATCCCACATTTAGCCCAATTGGGGTAAATACAGTTAGCCCACATGTGCTTCCCATGCTGGACCCATTATACCGAAACCACATGGGTCCCATATAATATTGCCCATTTCTGTCCCATTCCCAGTTAGCCCACATAAAAATGAACTGGGGCCTATATATACATGCCCAGGTTGAAGCCATGTAAGGTCATCCCACATTTAGCCCACTTGGGGTAAATAAAGTTAGCCCATAAGGGCTTCCCATGCTGGGGCCATTATACTAAAACCACATGGGTCCCATATAATAAAAATGTTTCTTCAAAAACTGTTATAGTTTGTTGGACAAGACAAAAGTAATCATATGAAGTATTTAGCAGAGAGTCAAAAACATTTACCATTGGCAACGATGGAGGGGACCTCATGAAGGACCGTGGGGCTGGAACTGTGTCAGCAGCAGCATCAGCAGCAGCAGATGGTGAAGCCATAGAGTGTTGGGTCACAAGAGGAGGAGGAGGCTGCAGTGTGCAGGCTACAAAAACATATAAGTGTAAAATCCATCATTCACCAGGCATAGCTGTTAAATGACTCATAAGTGATTGTAATCAGATTTTATTTTAAACCAGTTTACCTTAGCAAAGTGAAAGCAACAGTCACAGACTCTCCAAACAGGGTGGTCTGACCTCGGGCCTGCATGGGGCATTTTTCTATCTGAAACAGTGCAGCATCATCTTATTATTATGACAATTACTCATGTCTCTTTTTTGATTATAGTGGCTTCACTTTACCTTCTGATAGAGATTGTGCCATTTCTTCTGCCTCGGGGCTGGTCACATCCACTCATCTCCCAGACCTTTATGGATCTTTGGCTTGGAGCTCATCTGAACATAACATCAGAAAAGAGGAGAATGAAACATAACAACGAATTGATGTACTTTATACAGTTAATGATTACAGTCAATTATCTATTCATCCATCCATCCAGCCATCCAGCCATATATCCATCCATCCATCTATCCATCCATCCATCCATTAATCTATATATCCATCCATCCATCTATTTATCTATTCATCCATCCATCTGTTTATCTATTTATCTATTCACCCATCCATCCATCCATCTATTTATCTATTCATCCATCCATCCATCCATCCATCTATTTATCTATTCATCCATCCATCCATCCATCTATTTATCTATTCATCCATCCATCCATCTATTAATCTATATATCCATCCATCCATCCATCCATCTATTTATCTATTCATCCATCCATCCATCTATCTATTTATCTATTCATCCATCCATCCATCCATCTATTTATCTATCCATCCATCCATCCATCCAGCCATATATCCATCCATCCATCCATCCATCTATTAATCTATATATCCATCCATCCATCCATCCATCTATTTATCTATTCATCCATCCATCCATCTATCTATTTATCTATTCATCCATCCATCCATCCATCCATCAATATTAATAGGTTACTATTATACAATAAAGTAAAATGTTTCATTAAAGTTTGATCAAAAAACGTGACACCATAATACCACTATTTTTTTATTTAATCTATGGTCTACATTATTATTTTTAGGTGATGTGAAATAAACAAAAAATACGACGTCTGTTTGCACGGAAAGATGTAAAAAAAAAATATGAATGGATACTTACTGTAAGATTGCTTTAAGTCGACAGAAACAACGGGTCGATGAGAAACCCCTCTTGTGTAACGGGAGCAGGCTGTTGACAGCTAAATACAGTATACTGTATATTCCTCCAACACAAAAACAACATCGTGAATTTGTTTTCTGTTGTTGCTGCTGCTGTTGTTTTGAATGAAAGCTAACTAGCTAGCTAGCGGAAGTAGCTAGCGGAAGTAGCTAGCGGAAGTGGGCAGGACGGCTCACGTGGTGGCGCAAGGGGCGTGCGGATAGGCTCGTGACGGTGATTGGCTCGGTCCATTGTGAGCTCGGACGGGGGTGATTGGCTCGTTCCATTGTGAGGTTGCTCGCCATTGGCTGCAGCGTCCATTGTGAGAATGGAGAGGTGCGAAGCCTATTGGAGGAGAGAGATGGACGAACGTGAGCTAGGTAGGCCAACCGGGTAGTCATGCAAAAAGCAGTCTTTCATCGTATAAGAAATAATCACAACCACTTACATTTAGAACGCTGAAGTTTTGATTAGATTTTGATGAAGTGAAAGGTATTCTTAAAATAAATAAGTTGCTAATCTGAAAATATATCGATCAGTGGTGCTTGATGGTACAGACTGTCGCCCCGCGAGAGTCACACACTGTGTGTGTGTTCATTCATTCTGCCGGCTGCGCGTTGGGAGCGATATTACACTAAAAATTGAACTAAAACGTAAAAATAACAATTATAAAGTATTATTATGTCGATGTATATATCTAGTCTCACCCCGATTTCTCCGAAACAAAAGGCTTTAAAAAAAAGGGGGGAAAAAAAAGATGCCGTAAACAAGATGCGATCTCCGCTCTCCTGCGTGGCGCTTAAGTGTCATAACCGCTCAACCAAACTGACAGTTGTGAAAAAGTAGTCCTTCATCATATAAGAAACAAGTCCAAACCGCGAGAGTGTGTGTGCACAGTTTCAACGAGATAGAGTTCATTCAAACAAGGTAATAAAACATTCTGGTTTTACTCGAGATGTGCTGCATGGCTGGAGCAGGGCAAACCCCTAGCCCCCCGGGGGATAAATAAATGAATAAATGACCGCCAGGTCAGCTCCTAAACCGCTAGGCAACCGTGACATCTTTTATACTCAAGTGGGTGGAGCATCACCAGGGGTTGCTAGGTGAGGGGCTGGACTCAGGTTTGAGGTGATTGGCTACGGTTTGTGACATCACAAACCGCAGGAAGTGTGAAACGGAGCGTTTTTAATCACAGACAAATAAATCTACTTAGAGTAAATAAACCACTGGGTGCATTTTTTTGGCACAAGGACTGTTTTTTTATGAAGTAAATACCCAAAGTTTAGTAAAAAAAACATTAAAAAGTGAATTTTGCATGTGTGGTCCCCTTTAAAAGACATCAGTCTGTACTTACACTAGCGTCATCTGCAGAACTTTGACGAATAGATAGAACAGCACCTTCCTTAAGTAGAAGTTTTTGTGCAAATCTGGCCTGGTACTGTTGGTATTTGAGAAATGAGTCTGTTGTGAAATGTGCTGCGCAAACTACAACTTTCTTCGGTAATGTCGCCGGGACATTGCCATTAAAAATAAAATTAAGCCACGCATCTCTGTTCTCTGAGACTGGAAGAGTGTGCATCGACACATGTTGTGTAATGCAGGCAACAACACAACATCGAACTTTAGGAGCCATTGTGCTGAGATGAACTCAGAAACGACCGTGACATATTTATACTGAAGTGGGTGGAGCATCACCAGGGGTGGCTAGGTGAGGGGCTGGACTCAGGTTGGGGTGGGTTGTGGCTGCGGCTTGTGACGTCACAAACCGCACGATTTGAAAACAAAACCTATTTATAACAAAAAATCTACATAGAGTAAATATACCACTGGGTACATTTCTTAGGCCTTAGGACTGTTTTTTTATGAAGTACATACCCAAAGTTGAGTAAAAAAAACATTAAAAAGTGAATTTTGAATCTGTGGTCCCCTTTAATAACTATTAGAGCCGGCCCGCAGGACACAGCCGCCCGCTGGTGTTTTGCACACGGCACGGGGTCGATCCGATCTGGTATCGGACTCCATTACCAGCATAGTTTACTTATTTTCCGATCCATGATGCAAGTTGGCTTCAAACTATGGAATGGATTTTCTGAACGGAGTCGTGTCTCATAGAATAGAATAGAACATATATTTATTGGCATATTTGCACCAAGGTACAAAGTGTTGCAATTGGCGTGCGCACCATCCTAAGAGGGACGTATGCACGGAAAGCCGCAGCAATAATTAAATTGCGCCGCCAAACAATCAGATATGGAAAAAAGGAACATACAGTCGGATAATCATTGGTATTCAAAAAATAATCTATCACATTTTGTCTTAGGACATTCTATGATAAAGTCAAAAAAAAACTCTACCAGCTCAGCATGAAAAGAGACAAAGACATGTTGCATTTTTATGGCATAGCAGGGAGATAAGTCTGTAATCATTTCAGATAAGCACAGTCTGTAGATGGTCTCAGCTCGGCTCCATCTGAATGCACACAGAGACCTCTGGGGGAGGGGGGCAGCGACAGTTTTTCAACAGCTTCAGACTCCAGGAGAAGTTTGTAGTCAGCCTTTTTTCAAGGTTGCTTGAGTCCCGAATAGATTAGTTGCTTTATTTATTTTTTCAGGGCAGGTCATGTACTCTGACTACAGCCTTGAAGTCCAGGTGCCGTCTAGGTCCAAGTCGCTGAATCCCTCTCGGTTTTCAAATCCTGGTTAAAAACTCACTACTACTCCATCGCTTTCAATGCCAGCTGATTTATATTGGATCGTTTTATTTATGATCTGCAATGTTTTTATGTTTTTCGTGTTGTAC
>JBBPBX010033532.1:17318-33199 GCA_038048925.1 Garcialebias charrua
TATAGGAGGATCTGAGGGAAGTGGTCTCCAGCTACAAGTACTTGGGTGTACACATGAACGATAACCTCAGCTGGAGCAACAACACCACCAGTCTGATCAAGAAAGTTCATCAGAGACTCTACTTCCTCAGGCGGCTGAGACGAGCTGGTCTGGGAAGCTCAGTCCTCACCTCCTTCTACATGTGTGCAGTGGAGAGCATGCAAGTGGTCATGTTTACTCTTTGGTTCATGTCAGTATGGATGACATGTAAATCAAAAACTGCGTCATGAATAGGGACAAAAACATAAATAAGTTGCTTTGGACTATAAGACTATAAGGACTGGCCAATCTATGAAAAAAAAGTGTGACTTATAGTCCGGAAAATATGGTACGCTAAACACAATGATGTAAAAATACGGACTGTAGTTTATACAGCCTATAGTTCTTTGATGTATCTGAACAGCATCCGTCCAGAGTCAGTGTTTTGAACAAAATAAACTTCACCAGATTCACTCCAAATTTTGACTAATAAGCCATCTTTGCTGTAGATCTTGCAGACAAATTCTTTTTTTTTAAAAAAATGAGAGACAGAAGATAAAGAAACAATAGAAAGCCAACTGCTCCTTACTCATAGTATAAAACACTTTGAAAGTAAAAGTAATTTTTCACTTCTACAGGAAAACCTTTCATAGCCAGAGAAAGATAAGTGCCTTTATAAGGAAAAGGCTTGCATACACTTGGAAGAGGATGAAGTCAAAAGCATATGATATATTCAGCTAAAAGAATTCACCAATAGACCATAAAGCAATGTTTTTCATTTTTAAACTCTTTTCATCCCGCTGAAGGTCACAGTAGCCAGGGTGAGATCTTCAGACCTGATAGAAATAAAATAAATTGTTGATAAAACTGGACTTTCCTACATTTAAGGAAGAAGAAATAAAGGAACAAATGTGATAAAGTAAAATTAAAGCATGATGAAAATCAGAGAGGAAGTAGCCCGTTCTCCTCAGCTGTCAGTCTGCATGAAGATGAGTGAACTCCATCTTTCAGTTTTTGTTGTTTCTGTCCCTGACAGGAAGAAACTTCCTTCAGCTGAAGGAGCAACACCAGAAACTCGAAGCTGGAGCCGAATCCATTCGTCTCACCTTCCATCCTTTGACCTGGGTTAATCCTCATCAGGCTCAGAGGTGAACGGTTTGTACTCGGGTGGGGGAATCCTTCTGCTCAGAGAATAACAGATTCAGAATGAAAGGAGAGCTGGAGGTTTTCTGCCCTGATCTATAATTCATCTGCTCTTCTAGTTCGAACCTGAACCCTGGACTTCAGGAAGAGTCTTTTATGCGTCTCCTGTGTCACAGTTAGGTCTCTCTCTCCTGCCATTGAATGAATCAAAAATGAATTTCAACCCTTAATGCATGCAGGTCAGGTGGGACCATGTGAAAACAGCAACAAACGGAGTTTCTGACAGATCTGAGAGCAAGTGGTTCAGGTTCATACAGCGAGAAGAACAACACTTTTACACCACCTCAGTGCTAACAGCATGTTTGTTTGTTCAGGAATCATTTTGATTAATTGATTATGAATTTTCTGCATTAATAAATGAGACCAATTGTCTGAAGAGAGGAAAGACAGAAAAATAAACATGATGGTTTGGGATCTATGTATTTTTTGTGTGTTGCAGAAGACAAGTCTGTTGCTTTTAACATTTAGGGTTATAGTCAAGAATTTAGTTATGTCAGAAGAAGGCAATGAACCGACTAACAGATGAGGTCAAGCAGGAATCCCCATGGACTATGATGTTTGCAGATGACATTGTGATCTGTGGTGAGAACAGGGAACAGGTGGAAGAGAACTTGGAGAGGTGGAGGTATGCACTTGAAAGAAGAGGAATGAAAGTCAGCCGTAGTAAGACAGAGTACATGTGTGTGAATGAGAGGGAGGCTGGTGGAACAGTGAGGCTTCACAAAGGTGCAGGACTTAAAGTACTTGGGCTCCACTATCCAGGAAAATGGGGAGTGTGGGAAAGAGGTGATAAAGAGAGTCTAGGCAGGATGGAGTGGATGGAGAAAAGTTTCAGGAGTGATTTGTGACAAAAAGGTGTCAGCAAAGGTCAAAGGAAAAGTTTACAAGACAGTGGTGAGACCAGCTATGTTGTATGGTCTGGAGACAGTGTCATTGACAAAAAGACAGGAGAAAGAACTGGAAGTAGCAGAAATGAAGATGTTGAGGTTCTCCTTAGGAGTGACAAGGATGGATAAGATCAGGAATGAGATCATCAGAGGTACAGCACATGTTGAACAACTGGGAGATAAAGTTAGGGAGGCCAGACTGAGATGGTTTGGACATGTCCAGAGGAGGGACAGTGGGTATATTGGTAGAAGGATGTTAGAAATGCAGCTGCCAGGAAAAAGACACAGAGGAAGGCCAAAGAGGAGATATATGGATGCAGTTAGAGAGGACATGAAGGTAGTTGGAGTGAGGACAGAGGATGCAGAGGACAGAGTGAGGTGGAGGAGGATGACTCGCTGTGGCGACCCCTGAAGAGGGAAAAGCTGAAAGAAGAAGAAGATGTCCGGTATCTATTGGTTATGTTTTCTGCTTGTCTTTTTTTTGTCTTTGTGTTTTTTTTTAATATAAATTTACTTGAATATCTTATAAATAAAGTGTTTTAAAAAGTATTTTTTTCCCTTTAAGGGTATTGCAGACCGGATGGTTTTTGCCCTCGGGCCACATTTGGCCCACAGGCCATGTGTTGCCCACATCAGGGCTAGAGGGTGCTGTAGAACCAGGATCTCCAGTTTTTCCAACATCTGGTGGATGGAGTGTTCCTGCAGTTTTGATGGACAATGCAGCTCTGGCCCACACCACCTGCAGCCCTAAAAATAACCTGAGCTAACAGGCGGGATAACCCGAGCCGGGAGAGCGTTTCAAAGGTCAACACAGGCTCATCAGAACAGAAATAAACAACCAAAGATCTCTGTGGCAGTTAAGGACAGTGGAGGAGCTGGAATAATATTTGCAGACTGTCTGATCTGATGTTCTTGATGGTGTCTTCAGTTTCCTTCACAGCAGGGATTGTAGTTAAATATACAGACGAAGGAATGTGGAACGTTTAAGAGATTTATTGAGTCGGATGCATTGATATAATGCTCTTTCCTTCTTCTTTGGTCTGTTGAGGTTTGTTTACTTGTGGAACAAATGGACAGGGTGAAGTTTCTGCTATTTAAACTAAAGCTTTTATGATTTTAATGATTTTTTTTCCTGCTCTTGTTTAAATGTGACAAAGGTCATGATATTTCCTAAAATGTAGCAATTTTGAATAGGAAAAGGAACACTTAAAAAAGGTCTAAATTAAATCAAATTCAATTTGGAGAGAACTCTGCTTTTGTTGCAAATATTCTTATAAATAAAAACGATAAATTTGAAAAAAAAAAAAGCAGGCAAATATTTTTACTTTGAGATTTTTGCCTATATCTTCTGACTCACATTGATAAATATACTTACAGTTAAAGTTGCATTATAATTTTCTATGGACCAAACACAAGGTGAATTTTATTAAAGTTGTTCACATTAATAAAACTGGATCTGATGAACAGATTTTTCTAGTTTCTGAACAGCAAACTACATTTATTTCTGAAATTTGTGCTTTTGTTCACAATTTTAAATACTTTAGAGAGAACAGCATTTGGAAACACATGTTTCAACTTGTCTAAAATCAACTGTTTTACTTATTTGCCTAAATGAAACTTTATTAAAGTAAATCGTATAAGCGAAGAGCACATTAAGATTATAGCAGTGAGATAAAACACAATACAGTAATAGATTCACACTCCAGACATCTTTACAACAGTCAATCTAATTCTGGAAAGCAAAAGCAAGCTGTGAACACTTACATCCCTGTGTGCAGCACATTAAACCCACTCAGTCACAGCTGTGACTGTCCAGAAACAGATTTGCGATTAGGTACCCAACTTTTTGATGATGTAGTAGTCCCTCGTTTATCAAGGGTGATTCATTCCCTGAAGACCCACGTAAGTAAAAAAATAAATAAATCACAAAGTAGGAATAGTAGTACAAGTAATAAGTAGTTTTATGTATTTATTTATATACATATGTATACAAGTGGTCTTTGACTTACGAACGAGTTCCGTTCCTGCGGCCGTTTGCAAGTCGAAAATTGCCGTAAGTCGGAAAACACACGAGCCGCCACTTATACACGGTACAAAACAGTTACCAAGTTACCAAGCACTTCGCCTATCCTAACACAGTACCCTAAATATTTATCCAAAAACACATACTATACATACATTTGGAGACAAAATAAAAAGATGATTTCTTACTTTGAGCTGGTCAAGCCTGTCTCCGTCTTTTTGCATGTTAGCTCGTTGCACGTCCGAGCTCTGCAGCTTCGTGCTGTTTCACATGGTCCAAACTGTTTACAGGAAGGACTGTTAGCATGTTAACTCCATACATAACGAAGGGAAAAAGAGTGAATAACTTACTGGGAGCCGTTTCTCCGCAGTGTCCATCCAAAAGGCTGCGCGCGTTAGCATTTTAGCCCCTCCATAGCTGCGCGCGTTAGTATGTTAGCCCCTCCAAATGGCTGCCGCAGCTGTTTTGCCGCATTTTAGCATGTTAGCTCGGTGTCCATCCAACATCTGAAGCTACCAGGCAGACATCGAGGCGAGCTCCCGGCCACAGCAGGCTTCTCCGCCGCCCGTCGGCTCCATCTCCCCGATGGGGCTGGCGTTAGCATGTTAGCTCCGGGTGCCACCAAAATCCAGGCCGCCAAGCCGGTCGTCCGCTTTTTAGCTTGTTAGCTCCGGGTCCGACCAACATCTGAGGCTGCTAGACGGAGCATCGAGGCGAGCTCCACCCCCCGTCGGATCCGTGTCCTTGGTGGGGCATTAGCATCAACCCGTCCATCCTACAGCTAGGCTTGTTAGCATGTTATCTTGTTGCTCCTCCGGCCCAGCTCGCTGTCTGCTGCTTCACGCGGTCCACAGCATCGTTTTCCTTCGTCCATCCGTCCCTCCGCACAACCGCTGTTCAGATCCCAGCTCATGTATCCGAGCGCAGCAACCTCTGATTGGACACGGTCCGTCCGAAGCCGGCTGTTGGGGCCAGAACTAACTGGCTAAACTGGCGGACACTGCCGAAAACTGTCGGAAACTGCCGCAAACTTCGTAAATCATATACTTTATTTATAAAGCCATTTAAAACAACCACAGCTGCAACAAAGTGCTGTACACATGAAATCAAGAACATTTAAACACATAATTTTTTTTTTTTTCATATTTTTATTAATATGATGCGTTCGTAAAGTCAGATTGCCGTAGGTCGAGACCGCCTTAAGTCGAGGACTACCTGTATAGGCAATTTAAACCTTTCCCACACTCTTGCAATATTCTAAACAATGTTTCTAAACTCTAAACACTCTAAAAGAGCACAGAATGTCATGATCTCACCTCTCTGCCTCCTCTGCTCTTGGCCACGCCCACTTATCTGCTGCACGGTGAACAGCTGATCAGCTGCCACAGGAAGTTTATCCTGCAGTGTGGACTGCTCAGAGGTGCAAGAGGAAGCAGGAAGAGGAATGTACAGCAGGTGCTAAATAATTTTAAATAATTTATTTTCAATAAAAATGGCATGCTGATCGTGCGGCTCATCCATCAATCAGCCAATTGTGTGCCATGTCCAGTCTCATTTTGAAAAACCACAATATAGCGAGTCTGTGATAAATGGACCACAAAGGAGTGAGGGACTACTGTACTAATTATTAGCAATCGGTACTGTGATATCTGTCATCGCTGAAGGATTTGAAAAGTGAATGTTTGTAGTTTTCGGTATGAGTATTTTTCTAGACTGTGACTGAACAGGGAATACAAGTAGGGGGTGGCCAATGGTGGCCTTGGCCACTGTAGAATAGTCTTCAGCCACCTAATGGGCCACCCCATTCATATTAATTATGCATTTAAGCAAAAATAAAACTAGAAAGCATAGTTTCTTCAAATGATGGGTGTGGTTGGTTTACATATTTATATGTGGTGGCCGTCTTGGATTTTGATCATTTTTTTTATAGTGACCTTTTTTACACATAAATGCAGCCACACAACAAAATGGAAGATAGTACCTCACTTATTTTCCAAGTTATCAAGTTGTCAGGCTCACAACATCCACTGACAGACAGATGGAGGAAGATTATTTCTAATTTCCCCTATTTGCTCCATGACTGGGTGAAAATAAAACAAGTCAAAATCTGTCCATCTTCATTTCCAAACGGAATGCATTTGTGCAAATTAAACCATAAACATAAGGCGGCGGCTGCTGAGGTGGGTACAAAGCAGGTGGAGATGGGTACAAGGGTGAGCAACAATATAATGTGCACAGTTTCACAAGATTTGCACACACAAAAAAAAACTTGATTTTTAAAAACTGGTCATTTAAACCGCTGCTTCTCCACATCGAGAGGAGCCAGTTGAGGTGGCTCGGGCATCTGGTTAGGATGCCTCCTGGACGCCTCCCTGGTGAGGTGTTCCGGGCATGTCCCACCGGGAGGAGACCCAGAGGAAGACCCAGGACACGCTGGAGGGACTATGTTTCTCGGCTGGCCTGGGAACGCCTTGGGATTCCCCCAGAGGAGCTGCTCCAAGTGGCTGGGGAGAGGGAAGTCTGGGCCTCCCTACTTAGGCTGCTACCCCCGCGACCCGACCCCGGATAAGCGGAAAATGGATGGATGGATGGATGGATGGATGGATGGTCATTTAAAACATGGCAGCACAGATCACTGGTGATACTACAACTGAGAACTCAACTGTTTTCACACAATATGGAGTCCCTAACACTTGTCACCCGGTAAGATCCCACCTGTTGTCTCATTTCTCACACTTTTATTGTCTCTTAATGTTGCATTTTTTTATTCAGTCAGAAGCTGATAAATAGTCACACATGCTGCAGCTAACATTTAAAACAGCACTGAAAATGAAGCATTTAACATTGTTTTCAGCTCAGTAACAAAGTTTTAAATAATCTTTCCATGCTCACCTCTCCCTTCATCATTGGATTCCTCCACATGTCCTCCATTTGAATATGCATGAGGTTTTGTAGAGGTTATCCTCATGTGACCTTTCATCCTCTGCAGCCTTCTGTCAGCAGACCTCGTCTTTCACTGCAGATCAACAACACTCAAACTTTGCACAAATCTCAGACACAAACTGATCTTGTTAAACACGGAGACGCACAAATTAAATGAATATTTCCAGGAAAAAGTTGAACTTTAGCCACCGATTGTAATCAGAGCTTCTGAAGGAAAGCCCACAGCTCTGTGGGATGTTTGCAGTTATATTTGGTGAGTTTTAAAGCAAAAATACTGGAACTGGCTTGAGACCTTCAAATGAAAAGCTTGTGCAGGTTTTCTGTTTTTCCTCGAGGCCAGCCAACGTTTCAGTCCGAGTTAAAATCTGTAAGACACACTTGTTAACCTCAGTATAATCTGCTCTGGCTTTAAAAAACCTTTCAGCATCCATTTCCCTCTGGCCTCTCATCCCTCTCTGTGGAAACTCAATCCTCTCAGGCTGCGAGACGGCAGAAAGTACAACAAACATCCCAGCAGGAGAGCGACGAGGATCTCGTGTGCTCCCGCTTCAAAAACAGTCGTGGACGTCTGGTTTAAGCGTTGGCAGAGGAACCTTGTGTTTCATCTGCAGGATGAGTGATGTGAACACGATCCCGGAGCCAAAACAAATAACCGCAACTTACGACCCGAGCGGGACGAGCGAAAACAGAGCAGGCTGGAAAAAACATTGGTTTTGCAGAAGCAGCTTTAGCTACACTGGCACGTTGTCTTTAACTTCAGCCCTAAGGCACCATTTTATGGTTTGAATGCTGAGTCAGCGTTCACCACATTTGTTTTTCTGTTTTTATTTTACTGTGTGATTTTTTGGACTCTAACTACATCGTTGTGTAATTTTTGCCATTCACATAACACAACTTTCAGCTGATTCTGGAGATGAGTGCTATGGCTTTTAATTTTTGTAACTTTTATACTTTTAAAAATAAATAACTTTAAGTAACGTATTTCCCGGACTATAAATCACACTTTTTTCATAGTTTGGCCAGTTCTTACAGTCTTATAGTCCAAAACGACTTACTTATGTTTTTTTTTTTTACCTATTCATGATGCAATTTTTGACGGACATGTTAAATGTTCATTCATACTGACATGAACCAAAGAGTAAACATTAACATTTGTGAGAGGGCCCTCTAGGCTTTTGACAACTACATGTTGTTCCTCTACCACAAGTAAAATGCCCCTTAAAGGCATAGTTGTTCAGAAATGACACTCGTTGGCTTGTTATGTTAAGTAAGCCTGTTCAGAATCCTAGGTATGTTCTCTGTGTTATTATTTCATGTTTTTTATTTTATGTTCTTGCACCTTGTGAAATACACTTCTAAATGAATGTGAATCATACTCCAAAGTGACTTATATGTTTTTTTCCTCTTCATGAGTCATATTTTGACTGATGAGACCCATACTATGGAGCAACTCATACTGTAGTCTGGAAAATACGGTACTAACTTTTTCTCATAAAATATTGAGATCTTGTTAATTCATTCATAAATATTCTTTTTGAATGTGCTTCTGCTCATCAGTTCTGTTTTTATCTCTTATGTTACATTTAGCTTTTAGGTATCGTTTTGATCCTTCGAGCTTTTGCTTTAGTCAAAGTCAAAGTCAAAGTCAAAGTCAACTTTATTGTCAGATCTGCAATATGTACTGTACAGGACATACACAGGACCGAAATTGCGTTTCTCTCAGTCCCTCGGTGCAACAGTAAACATCTAAACATTGAAACACTGAAACATATAATAATAGACATAAGCATAAAATAGTAAAACTGTAACACTGTCCTGAGTTTTTGCATAGTGGTATAAGAGTATGAAAATTTACACCAACTCTAAAACTAAAACTAAAACACTAAACATTTAATGAACATAATACTGTCCTGAGTTTTTGCATACTAGTATAAAAAAGTATAAAAAGTATAACTATAAAATAAACTAAAGGTTCTAGCATTGACATTTGCAAAGTGGCAAAGCAGCATATGAGTTAATGTACACAGTATATGTATGAGGTAGTAGTTGATGTTGTTATAGAGGCAAAAGTGGCATATGCAGTAAGGCACATTGGGCATCCCTAAATAAGGCCGGTCAGAGAACACTGTATATGTATCAGCAGTGGTGTAGATATTAGAGTAGTGTAAATGTAAACAGTAGTAATTAAATGTAAGCAGTAGTAATAAAAGTAAACAGTATTAATAAATGTAAACAGAGAATGTAAACAGTATTATGACTATAGGCAGTGATGTAATACAAACATTAGTGCAAATATGAGAAGTAGGGCAAACTGAATGAGCACATGACCGAGAGTTTAGTGAATAACCCGTTTGATGACACAGAGTCCA
Source organism: Garcialebias charrua (assembly GCA_038048925.1). NCBI lineage: Eukaryota > Metazoa > Chordata > Actinopteri > Cyprinodontiformes > Rivulidae > Garcialebias > Garcialebias charrua. Next base: position 26,762 of record JBBPBX010033532.1, read on the forward strand.
GTGTTTACTCACTTTAGCTAATATTTAGTTCCATTTAACTATACTTTTGCTCCTTTTACCTGTCCTTTTTCTCATTTTAGCTATCCTTCTGCTCATTTTCGTTATATCTTAGCTTTATTTTAACTATCTCTTTCTTATTTTAGCTATTCTTTTCTCCTTTTAGCTATCTTTTTGTTCCTTTTTAGCTAAACTTTTTCTCCTTTGTTCCTTTTAGCCATCATTTTTCCCTTTCAGTTATGCCTTTGCTTTGTTTAGCATTCCTTTTTTTCTTTCACCCTTTTGGTCCTTTTGGCCATCATTTAATTCTTTTAGCTATCATTTTACATCTTTTAGTTACAGTTGAGCTCCTTTGGGCTAGCTTTCTTTCAGCTTCAACTCAGTTTGAGATTCTTCGGCACTCAGCATTTTTACAGAAGAAGTCATTCCTCTGGTTTCCTAAATGTTTGCTTTTGGAAGCTGATGCCCATGCAGCTCTGGGCTGCAGGTCGGATGTCAGAGATCCGTTCAGCTGCCACAGAGAGACATCTAACGAGGCTAACAGAAGGAGCACGAGACAAGAAATGTGTTCTGAGTAAAGTTCAGAGCAGAAATGACAAGAGTTTTCGTTTGAGAACACACAAATGCACCCAGGATGAATTGTTCTGAAACTTTTAATCCGCTCTGCATTCGGGCTCAAAACAGAAACAATGATTCACGATGCTTAAGAGCACTGGATCAAGATTTATAAGTCATGTGTGCATAAATCCTCGGCTATAATCCAACCGGCAGACAAAGCAGAGGGTTGCAATAAAACTGGAGAGGTGGCACAGATTTTATCAGCTGCACTTTGCTCAAACTGGCTTCAGGAATGCTGCAGGTTTCATTCAGAGGAAACTTTACAAGCTGCTGCATCTGAGAACAAAGCAGTAAAAACAAATCAATAAATGAGAAGAAAAAAAAAACACCTTTCTGAACATGGAAACGTCACCAGCGAGCTCGTATTCAACTCCTGCACTGATAGTCCATGTTTTACAGTGATTACATCACATTTACAGAGACAGCTGCAGTCTGGAGTCTGTGCCGTAAACTAAATTTACCTTCTTACTGTGAAGGGGCTGCTGGCATTTAAACTGCTCCAGCTTGTTTGTGTGCTAGCTATTTGAAAACAGAGTAAATGTATTGCAAAAAAGTAACGTTTAAGCCCACTGCATGAACCGAGCTGTTCTAAAGCAAACTGTCAGAGTTGTCATCAAGAAATACAGTTAATATTAAACATCATGCAGAACACAAGCACTTTCCAGTTTTGCTGCAGGGCAGAAAACTGGAGACAGAACTTGCATCACTTTGTAGTTAAATTACCCCTTTTTTCCCCTGAGGGTGTCTTATTTTAGATAAATAAAAGCTCAGAAATTTGCTCTCCTTTCCAAAGATTACAAAGCTTCAAGTCTTTTTCAGAACGCTCAGACTAACAGAACTCAGCTGCTGACGAATGGTTTTATTTTTACTGGACCGTTACGGTGCAGGAGAATATGAGTAATGTGCTCCATAAACACCAAGGGCAGCTCCGACCTGAAAATATTAACCATATGATGGTCAGCTGTGCTGTCCTGCAGCAGCAGGGTGCGACACTGACGGTTTAGGGATGCCCAAACGTTTTCATATGTGGGCCGAAACTATCAAAATAAAAGGACTCATGGGCCACACAAAAAAATGTGAATTTAGCTCTCAACGTGAACAATATTTTGGAGAAAGGACAAAAGTTTACTAATTTTGGTGGAGTAATAGTTTTGAATTTTTGTACATCCAAAACATTGAAAGCCTCATAAATCCAAACTTATTTTCTATTAAAAATGACTTAATTTATTTGATTTGTTGGCTTTATGTTTATTGTTTGCTTGTGTTTGGGAAGTTAATTTTAATCGGTTCTCAGCAATAAAAGTGTAATATGAGTAAGTGCCCTTTTAAAATTGGGTCGATCATCCAATGATGGCGGCACATCGGTGGCAGCCACTCCCTGGGCTGCCACCTTACCGTAGTGGAGGGGTTTGAGTGTCCCAATGATCCTAGGAGCTATGCTGTCAGGGGCTTCATGCCCCTAGTAGGGTCACCCAAGGCAGACAGGTCCTAGGTGAGGGACCAGACAAAGTGCAGCCCAAAGACCCCAATGATGAGTCAAATAAATGGACAAAATGTTCCCTCGCCCGGACGCGGGTCACCGGGGCCCCACTCTGGAGCCAGGCCCGGAGGTGGGGCACGTTGGCGAGCGCCTGGTGGCCGGGCTTTTACCCATGGAGCTCGGCCGGGCACAGCCCGAAGAGGAGACGTGGGTCCCCCTTCCCATGGGCTCACCACCTATGGGAGGGGCCAAAGGGGTCGGGTGCAATGTGGGATGGGTGGTGGCCGAGGGCGGGGACCCTGGCGGTCTGATCCTCGGCTACAGAAGCTGGCCATTGGGACATGGAATGTCACCTCTCTGGTGGGGAAGGAGCCTGAGCTAGTGTGTGAGGTTGAGAGGTTCCGGCTAGAAATAGTCGGACTCACCTCAACACATGGCTCTGGCTCTGGAACCAGTTTCCTTGAGAGGGGTTGGACACTCTTCCACTCTGGAGTTGCCCCTGGTGAGAGGCGCCGAGCAGGAGTGGGCATACTTGTTGCCCCCCATCTTGGTGCCTGTACGTTGGGGTTCACCCCGGTGAACGAGAGGGTAGCCTCCCTTCGCCTACGTGTGGGGGGACGGGCTCTGACTGTTGTTTGTGCCTATGCGCCAAACGGCAGCGCAGATTACCCACCCTTTTTGGAGTCCTTGGAGGGGGTATTGGAGAGTGCGCCTCCTGGGGACTCCCTTGTTCTACTGGGGGACTTCAACGCTCACGTGGGCAATGACAGTGAGACCTGGAGGGGTGTGGTTGGGAGGAACGGCCCCCCTGATCTGAACCCGAGTGGTGTTCTGTTATTGGACTTCTGTGCTCGTCATGGATTGTCCATAACGAACACCATGTTCAGGCATAAGGGTGTACATATGTGCTCTTGGCACCAGGACACCCTAGGTCGCAGTTCGATGATCGACTTTGTTGTCGTCTCATCTGATCTGCGGCCGCATGTCCTGGACACTCGGGTGAAGAGAGGGGCGGAGCTGTCAACTGACCACTACCTGGTGGTGAGTTGGCTCCGATGGTGGGGGAGGATGCCGGTCAGACCTGGCAGACCCAAACGTATTGTGAGGGTCTGCTGGGAACGTCTGGCAGAGTCTCCCGTAAGACGGAGCTTTAACTCCCACCTCCGGGAGAGCTTTGAACACGTTCCGAGGGAGGCGGGGGACATTGAGTCCGAGTGGGCCATGTTCCGCGCCTCTATTGTCGAGGCAGCTTATCAGAGTTGTGGCCGCAAGGTTGTTGGTGCCTGTCGTGGTGGCAACCCTCGAACCCGGTGGTGGACACCGGCGGTGAGGGATGCTGTCATGCTGAAGAAGGAGTCCTATTGGGCCTTTTTGGCCTGTGGGACCCCGGAAGCAGCAGATAGGTACCGACAGTCCAAGCGGCATGCGGCTCGGGTGGTTGCTGAGGCAAAAACTCGGGCGTGGGAGGAGTTCGGAGAGGCCATGGAGAATGACTTCCGTACGGCTTCGAGGCGATTCTGGTCCACCATCCGGCGTCTCAGGGGGGGAAAGCGGTACGCGACCAACACCATTTATGGTGGGGATGGCGTGCTGTTGACCTCAACTCGGGATGTTGTGAGTCGGTGGGCGGAATACTTCGAAGACCTCCTCAATCCTACTGGCACGTCTTCCACTGAGGAAGCGGAGCCTGGGGACTTTGGGTCGGGCTCTCCAATCTCTGGTGCTGAGGTCACCGAGGTGGTTAAAAAGCTCCGCGGTGGCAAGGCTCCGGGGGTGGATGAGATTCGCCCTGAGTTCCTTAGGGCTCTGGATGTTGTGGGGTTGTGTTGGCTTACGCGACTCTGCAATATCGCGTGGACATCGGGGCAGTTCCCTTGGATTGGCAGACTGGGGTGGTGGTTCCCCTATTCAAAAAGGGGGACCGTAGGGTGTGTTCCAACTATAGGGGGATCACACTCTTAAGCCTCCCTGGTAAGGTCTATTCAGGGGTTCTGGAGAGGAGGGTCCGTCGGATAGTCGAACCTCGGATTCAGGAGGAGCAGTGTGGTTTTCGTGCTGGTCGTGGAACACTGGACCAGCTCTACACCCTCAGCAGGGTCCTGGAGGGTGCGTGGGAGTTTGCCCAACCAGTTTACATGTGCTTTGTGGACTTGGAAAAGGCATTCGACCGCGTCCCTCGGGGGGTTCTGTGGGGGGTACTCCGGGAGTATGGGGTACCAGGCCCATTGATATGGGCTGTTAGGTCCCTGTACGACCGGTGTCAGAGCTTGGTCCGCATTGCCGGCAGTAAGTCAGGCTCGTTTCCAGTGAGAGTTGGACTCCGCCAAGGTTGCCCTTTGTCACCGATTCTGTTCATAACTTTTATGGACAGAATTTCTAGGCGCAGCCAAGGTGTTGAGAGGATCCGTTTTGGTGGCCTTAGAATCGCTTCTCTGTTTTTTGCAGATGATGTGGTCCTATTGGCTTCATCAGATCGTGATCTACAGCTTTCGCTGGAGCGGTTTGCAGCCGAGTGTGATGCGGCCGGGATGAGGATCAGTTCCTCCAAATCCGAGGCCATGGTCTTGAGCCGGAAAAGGGTAGCATGCCCTCTCCGGGTCGGGGAGGAGGTCCTGCCCCAAGTGGAGGAGTTTAAGTATCTCGGGGTCTTGTTCACGAATGAGGGAAAACTGGAGCGTGAGATCGATAGGCGGATAGGTGCAGCATCCGCAGTGAAGCGGGCGCTGTACCGGTCTGTCGTGGTGAAGAGAGAGCTGAGTCGAAAGGCAAAGCTCTCAATTTACCGATCGATCTACGTTCCCACCCTCATCTATGGTCATGAGCTTTGGGTTGTGACCGAAAGAACGAGATCTCGGATACAAGCGGCTGAAATGAGTTTTCTCCGCAGGGTGTCTGGACTCTCCCTTAGAGATAGGGTGAGAAGCTCAGTCATCCGGGAGGGACTCGGAGTAGAGCCGCTGCTTCTCCACATCGAGAGGAGCCAGTTGAGGTGGCTCGGGCATCTGGTTAGGATGCCTCCTGGACGCCTCCCTGGTGAGGTGTTCCGGGCATGTCCCACCGGGAGGAGACCCAGAGGAAGACCCAGGACACGCTGGAGGGACTATGTTTCTCGGCTGGCCTGGGAACACCTTGGGATTCCCCCAGAGGAGCTGCTCCAAGTGGCTGGGGAGAGGGAAGTCTGGGCCTCCCTACTTAGGTTGCTACCCCCGCGACCCGACCCCGGATAAGCGGACGAAAATGGATGGATGGATGGAACCTTTTGGACCATGGACGACCCAAAAGGCTGATGGAAGTTCTGAAAAATCTTCCAGCTCTCAGTCGCTACAACAGATTCTGTTACAACCCGAAGGCACATAGCATATTAAGGGACATGAGACAAAGAATGAGGGTTTAAAAAAAAGTGTTTTTATTTTAGGCTCTCCAGTGGCAGGTTTTCTGGGTGCACCGCAGCTGTTCTGTGGAGAAAAAAGAAAGGGGAGCCCAAGCCCCTCAGCATCCCCGTGTCCACAGGATACAAAAGTAATAAAATAAATGGCTGACCTGATGTGGCAATTAAAATAAACATAAAGGTACCTCAGTGGGCTAACTCCTACGGAGCCGTCGAAGCTAAGAGTACCGGACTAAGTTAAAAAGGTCCCACCTAATGTAAACAAAAAGGTGAATACAAAGCAATTGGTCTCACCAGGTCTTCTTCCAGCTTCAGGATGGTTAATAAAAAAAGCTCCAAGTCCAACGGGTCACTCACGCCTCCAACTTCAGCAACAACAACAACAGGTCGTCTTTGTTCATTCTGTTCTGTCTTCTAGCAACTATACAGAATGGATGGTTAAAGCTGTATCATAGCTTACTTTAATCTTTATTGAAGCAGCAGAACTACATGCCAAGTGCATTTCCTCTAGGGCAGACAGAACAGAATGAAACATGGTGGCAGCGGTCTGGAAGTCGACCAGAATAAGTTTGTACATGTGTGTGCCGAGCCATGACGAGCTAGGAGTGTTGCTAACTTGTTAGCCTTGCCCTGGAGTTGGAGCAGCTGGCCTGTGTGGAGAAGACAAAGGAGGAGCAGAAGCGATAGACAGAAGTGACAATGGAGGGTCTAAGGCTACCTCCTATACTTTTTTTGGATTCAGCCAACTTAGCAAAGGCTTGGAAAAGTTGGAAAGAGGAGTTTACACTGTATGCCTGACGCAGAGGAAACAACTAAAGTGAAGTTGTTCAACTACCTTCTTGGAGAGAGGGGGAGAGGACTTTTGACAACATTGATGAGCGGTTCTACGGCTGCAAGGAGAACAGTGAGTTCATTGTTGACACTGTTTGACAACCATTGCAATCCTAAGCTGAAT
>JBBPBX010033533.1:0-11650 GCA_038048925.1 Garcialebias charrua
AAAAACAAAACAAAACAAAACCAAAAAAATTGTAGAAACATTTTTTCTTTCCTCCGAAATACTTCAGTTTGAGGTGCTGTATTCAGCTCCGTCTTATAAATAGCACCTTCTCATAGTGGATCAACCAGTTTGCTGCTGACAGCCAAAACTCTCTGGTCATGTGCACTGCAATGACACTTCATATCATCAGTCTGAGCTCATTCAGATGTGTTTGAGGGCCAAAAGTGGGAACCCCCCCCACCCCAAATTAATTTTCTCATTAGAAAAAAAAAAAAAAGTCAGCTCTTTGGATACATTTCCAGAAGATAGAAACAATTCTTTGTTGTTTGCCACAAAGCAACATGACTTGTACATGAGTCCTGAATGTTGTAAAAAAAAAAAAAGTGAATATTTAGAATAGATTTTTAATTTATTCTTTTTTTTACTTAATTGTTTGAGCAGCTTCCTTCATTTCATACTCCAGTTATTTGCATTTTCTTCTAAAGCTACCCGTACTAATGATAAGCACTAAATCTTATAAGCAACCCTTTACTATGGTTCAAACTACTCAAAATGTTTCCAAATGATTACTTTAATCATGCACGTTCTCTTTAATCATCCTTCTAGTAAATACTTTTCTATGAGGTCACAGAGATTAGGTTTTGGATGCCTATGGCCAGAAATTATCTGTGGGTCAGAACTATCATTACATGTGACACCATCAGGAAAGTCATCTCTGTGAATCCAGCACCACATCTGCTCACATTAGACCTCTACATCAATGTGGTATGAGAAGACCATCAGAGCAGATGATTATGCTTGCAAAATGGCCCCCCACTGCTTTGCAGACCCAAAAAAGTCATTTTTTTTAATTGAACCCATTGCTTTTTAATGTTAGGCAACAGAGACAAGAGGGGAGAAGCTCATACTTTGAGCTCAATGACATCCATCACCTAGCAGCGCTGAATGTCTTCATATCTGCCTTTACTCTGAGGAGAATGAGAAGGAATAGAAAGAATGTTTCAAAGTGCACCTCCAGCAAGCACTTTATTAAAAACTGCCTGGTGGTGTACCATACCTCCTCCTAATCAATGGGATTTAGTTGCTTTTTGGAAAAGAGCATTAATGGGATGAGGTAGCAGGAGAAAGGGAGGTCATGAGTGGTGTCCACTGTCCTGTTTATGTTTGGTTTGAATGACAATAGAACAGAACCCATCTGAGTGAATGTCTGAACTCAAGAGCTCATACCACACAAGTGTCTATGGGTTCCAATGATTGCAGCATGGCAATGTGAACTGCTAATCTTGTGTAGTAGAGTAGACATTTCGGTCAAGGGTTATGAATATTTTCATTGTGTTTAATTGATGTGGCTGAGAACATATTTCCCTCCTGCCATGAGAACATGCTTCTCTGCTGTATCCCAAAACATTCTCTTATCTTAACCTGGAGGCCAATTTACAGAGCTTTTGATGCCCACAAACCATATCTGTTCTTTTCTGAGATGGGACAGCAGCTGGCTTCACAACCAAGGAACGCCCACTGAACTGTTAATGCTATAAAAGTCTGTAAAAGTCTCTGTTTGAGGCTTCATTCTGTGACTAGTCTTCATGCGTATGCTAACCTGTCCTGAATGCAGCCCATGCAAGTAAAGCCTGTTAAAAATCTTCACCTGCCACAAGTTATGTTTCTTTTGAGTAAACAATGTTAACGAATGAGAATTTTTCCAACAAACAGCAGAAATGGTAGGATAGTCCGTCTCTTGATTAAGATGCTGTACCATAAGAAGAGAGATGTCACACTGTAGCCGTTTACGCATTTGCCGGCCCTCCCCGGTCCCGCTCGTCTCTGGTTGGCCCAGAGCCAGCTCTGGCCCGCCCTCGTTGATTGCGCACTGTCCGGAGAGCAAGCCTTGAAGTGGGTGGGGTGTTCACTTGACGTGGGTGGGGTATTCACTTGACGTGGGTGGGCAGTTCTTACCGAAAAGCTCAAAAAGGATATGACGTCAGTTTGTCTGCGACCCATCAACAACGCCGAACATGGAGGACGCGGAGCTCATGTGTGTGTTGATGCTGCTGATCGAAGTGCTTTCAGTTACACACTGCAGTACTAAACGCGATATGTGAACGTCGAGAGAGATGTCGAGTCAGACGAAAAATCGCGAGGCGACGTAGAGCACAGTGGTACCGAAGGTACAGTGGTACCGAAGGTTCTGCATGGCTGTACAGCAACGTGAAACAACGAGACAGCGTCGACTGGTAAGCGGTTAGCCAGCTAGCATAATTAGCTTGATGTTACATGATTTGGTTATGAAAGTAGTTGCTATTTAGTGTATCTGAATGACCACTAATGGCCCGGGACATGTGTGTAGATGTTTATCTATATTTGAACTTACTATTAAGTCATTAGTAATGTTTTTATTTTGTTGTTGTCCGATTTAGATGATGTGCCGCCTACGGGGACCGTCTGTCTGGGCCTACGAACGCAGCTCTAACTGGTGGGACAATGTGGTTCCAACACTCACCGAAAGGCAATGGATTGAAAACTTCCGTATGTCTGAGGAAAGTTTTAAGTACATCTGCTCCAAATTACGACCAGCATTAGAGCAGAAAGACTCTACATTTAGGAAGTGTGTGGGCAACGTAACGTGAAATGTCCACTTTCCTATCTGTTCATTAAATGTAAACATTGTATGACAGTCTGATTTACTGTACATTAAAAGTACACAAAATGTCAGTTGTTGTTGGTTCAATACACATAAATATTTTTAATCTATAACATACTATACACTGTCATATATATATATACAGTATATATACACTATGCAGTATATATACTCTATACAGTATATAAACTGAATACAGTTTATATACTGTATACAGTATATAAACTGTATGGAGTATATATACTGTATGCAGTACATGTACAGTATATATAAATGTACTACATACAGTATATGTACTGTATACAGTGCATGTACTGTATATGTACTGTATGCAGTATATGTACTGTATATGTACTGTATACAGTATATGTACTGTATACAGTACGTATACAGTATATGTACTGTATACAGTACATGTACTGTATGCAGTACATGTACTGTATGCAGTACATGTACTGTATGCAGTACATGTACTGTATGCAGTACATGTACTGTATGCAGTACATGTACTGTATGCAGTACATGTACTGTATACAGTACATATACTGTATATGTACTGTATACAGTACATATACTGTATACAGTGCATATACTGTATACAGTACTGTATACAGTACATGTACTGTATGCAGTACATGTACTGTATGCAGTACATGTACTGTATGCAGTACATGTACTGTATGCAGTACATGTACTGTATGCAGTACATGTACTGTATACAGTACTGTATACAGTATATACATTGTATACAGTACATATCCTGTACATGTACTGTATACAGTATATACATTGTATACAGTAAATCAAAAATGCGTTCAATTTAGGATCAACTGGACTTTATTTGTAACAGAAAACGTTTCGACTTCTGTCCAGAAGTCTTTTTCAATTCAGAATTGAAAAAGAATTCTGGACAGAAGTCGAAACGTTTTCTGTTACAAATAAAGTCCAGTTGATCCTGAATTGAACGCCTTTTTGATTTATCATGTCCTGGATGACTGAGAATCTTCACCAGCATATTGTATACAGTACATATCCTGTACATGTACTGTAATGTACATGTAATGTATATGTTCTGCCACTGCCCAATCCATCTAATTTATTTGTGTGTTTGCTGATCACAGCCATGTGCAAGTAAAGCAAAATTTTAAGAAATCAGTTTATTGCACAAGAATGATAGCGTAGAAAAACAACAAGGAAGACTGTGAAATAAACAGCATTACAACCTAACAACCCAAAAATGCACACCCGATATTTAAAAGAATATGAAAAAGGATAAAATCTTCAAGCTTATATCAAATAATTCACTTTCTGGCAGCTTGGCAAAGGAGTCGGCTATGCGTTTGTGCTGTCGTGCAATCAGCCTCATGCTCCCTGCGTCTGCCTTCCGGTTCGCCATCTCCTGTTGACGGATGGTGGACTCCTGCTCCCGATCCTTCTGTCCTTCATCTGCCAACATCTCCACCTGCCGGTCCAACATCTCCACCTGCCGGTCCAACATCTCCACCTGCCGGTCCAACATCTCCACCTGCCGGTCCAACATCTCCACCTGCCGGTCCAACATCTCCACCTGCCGGTCCATAAGGCGGTCTCGATGGAGACGGTCCTCACGAGACTCCTCATGCATTGCCAGGATGTAATCTGCATATGAGGTGCTGCGTGTGCGTTTCCTGAAACGCAAACCTGAAAACCAACACAGAGCATTGCACATTACACACACATTTGGAAATACTTCTGTCTATGAAGGACCAAACTGACATAATAATAAATAAAAGCAGAAATATATATATTCATCATATTTATATATATTCTTTTTATTACTTTTAACACATGATTTTCTGTCAATATATTAAAATATTTTGCTTTGCCTTTTTTAGCTTCTCCTTTTTCTTATCAATGTAATTCTGCTCGTTGAAATAATAAACAATACATATATTTATGATTTTATTTCTCATTAAAATATATATTTCTACTTTATATAGTACTTTATCTACTTCATCTATTTAGATATTTAATTGTTTTCTTTAGCATTATGTAGGACATATATTTCTACTTTTATTTAAGTATGTACAGTATTGTTTTGTGTCGGATACGTATTTATTAATTCATTTATTAATATGTCAAACATTGATTAATTAAATGACATACACACATTTTGAGAACAAGTAGAAAGTTGTCTACAGTTATATGTACTCCCAAAGGTATTGTTAGTTTGCTAGTTAGTTAGAAGTTCAGTCTTTATGCTAGAATTACATTTATTTTTTTGCGGGTTATTTTCATTACATAAACAAACACTGAGCCCACCTGGCTGAGCACGTGAAGCAGAGGCCGCGGAGTCCGGAGTTGAGGCCCTCCCAGCTGAGCACACTGGTGGTGTGGTTGGTTGTGAACACAATTCACCCGTTTACTCCTCTGAAGTGGTAGAAGAGGACTCAGGATTTTCTGCTGGCGTTGAAGACGGCGTCGAATGATCTAATTTAAAAGAAAAAACACACGTTACACGAACTACGTTAGCCTGTTGTGCTAGGCTAGCTAGCCTGTTGTGCTAAGAGGCTAGCTGCTGCCTCAAGCGTGGCTTGACAATAGCTAGCCAGAAAAGTAGCCACAAACCCAGCAGCCTGTACACGTTTTTGAGTTTATTTAGGAAGACAAAAGATGACTAATAAACACAAGTAACAACAGCTCACCTTCCATCTCGCTCTCCAACATTTGGGTGGCTGCGTCGAGAGCCATTTGGCTACCGTTGCTGGATGGCCGTTTTCCAAAGATCTCGTCCATTTTATTGAACCAGCGCCAATCCTTCCTTCCTCGTCCACTTTTACCGTTATGGTCTTTCATGGTCCGGTAGTCTGATTTCATCTTCTTTAGCTTCTCCCGGCATTGCTTGGAGGTCCGAGTGAAGCCAGCCACAGCCATTTCCTCAGACGCACGCTTGAAAACTTTTTCATTTCGTGTGCTGCTGTCCAGCTCCCTCTGCACACGCTCGTCTGCGAGGTAATTTAGGAAGAAGCTTACTTCATCGTTTGACCACGGAACGCACGCAGCGTGGGCTTGGGAGGTAGACATGCTGTTTTCTAAAATGGAGGTTGTTGTTGTTAGAACGCGAGGTTAACAGCAGTCGCAGTTGATGACTCAACACGCAGCTAGTCCCGCCCTCTGGTCCAGCCCCTACACGAAGCAGTCCAGCCCCTGCTGCAAACAACGAATCAAATGTGAGCAGTAAATGACGTGAAACTGGGCCCGGAGAGCTGAGCCCGATGGAACCACGGAGGAGATGGTTCCATGACGAGGGCGGAGTCGGGGAAAAAAAGGAAAATGCGAACATGCTGAACCAGGGTTAGAAGCAGGGAGGAGCCAGGGAGAGCCGGGGAGGGCCGGCAAATGCGTAAACGGCTTGTTAGAGCTGTCACTTCTAACTCGAACCCAGAGCCCGGCCCAGCCCGACTTGGATTCAGACTGGGCTGGGCCATAATAATGTGCCTAATGTGTGGGCCGGGTCTGTGTCGGGCATTTTATTGCGTCAGGAACGCATGCAGTTGACAATCCATTATATGCAAACGTAGCTTGCCTGTCACACATGGCCATTTGACTGTGTGCTGACCAGCTGGTTGAAAGAGGTAAAAAGTCCAATTAAGCTTCAGATGGACTACTGCCAGCGACCCATCTGCCCAAATGGACGTTCATTGAGCTGCTACACTCAGGGAACACACACAGCCAAGACCCAAACAGGTGAGATCACAAGATATCCAACATGTCAGAGCAGGATGCAGGCAGAAGCAGGGGAAGCATTTAATGCACTGTGACGGCTCTTCAGCTCTGATCATCTGCCCCCTCAGCCACATGCATCCACCAACCGTTAATAATAGTCGGTGGTATAAACATCCATCCATCCATCCATCATCTTCTTCCGCTTATCCGGGGTCGGGTCGCGGGGGTAGCAGCCTAAGTAGGGAGGCCCAGACTTCCCTCTCCCCAGCCACTTGGAGCAGTTCCTCCGGGGGAATCCCAAGGCGTTCCCAGGCCAGCCGAGAAACATAGTCCCTCCAGCGCGTCCTGGGTCTTCCTCTGGGTCTCCTCCCGGTGGGACGTGCCCGGAACACCTCACCAGGGAGGCGTCCAGGAGGCATCCTAACCAGATGCCCGAGCCACCTCAACTGGCTCCTCTCGATGTGGAGAAGCAGCGGCTCTACTCCGAGTCCCTCCCGGATGACTGAGCTTCTCACCCTATCTCTAAGGGAGAGTCCAGCCACCCTGCGGAGAAAACTCATTTCAGCCGCTTGTATCCGAGATCTTGTTCTTTCGGTCATAACCCAAAGCTCATGACCATAGATGAGGGTGGGAACGTAGATCGATCGGTAAATTGAGAGCTTTGCCTTTTGACTCAGCTCTCTCTTCACCACGACAGACCGGTACAGCGCCCGCTTCACTGCGGACGCTGCACCTATCCGCCTATCGATCTCACGCTCCAGTTTTCCCTCATTCGTGAACAAGATCCACAAGATCCAGAGTGGGTTCAACACTCTCTGACAAAACAACCACCAGCACTGGCTCTCCCCAAGGGTGTGTTTTATCCTCACTGTTATTTATTCTGTACACAAACTCCTGCAGAAGTACTTTCCCAAATAGACATTTAATTAAATATGCTGATGACACTGCCCTGGTAAGCCTTTTAAACGACAAGGAAGAAGAGCACGGACCAGTTCTGGACTTCTTCATTAATTGGTGCAAACAATCAAAACTGGTTCTGAACACAAACAAAACAAAAGAAATGACTATTGACTTCAGGAAGCTTCAGTCATTCTCTCCAACAACCATCAATGGAGAGAAGATTGAAACTGTCTCGTGCTACAAGTACCTGGGCGTGGTTCTGGACTGTCACTTAAAGTGGGACTCATGGGCTGACCTTATTTGCACTAAGGCTCAGCAGAGGATGTATTTTTTAAAGAAACTGGGTACTTTTAGAGTCAATAACTCAATGCTTTTAATGTTTTATTCTGCTTTTATTGAAGGTATTTTAACGTTTTGTAACATCTGTTGGTTTGGCAATGCTACAGAGGCTCAGAAGAAATCCTTGAGAAGTATAGTAACTACAGCCAGCAAACTGTTAGGGACCACTCTGCCAAGTATGGAAAAGATATACATGGACAGAGTTATGAGGAAGGCAAACAAGATTATAGCAGACGACACACATCCCCTAAGATCTTCATTTGAGTTGCTTCCTTCAGGGCGAAGGTATGGCCTTCCTTTATTCTCAAGAAACAGAACAAAATTTTCTTTCATACCACAAGCAATTAAATCATTAAATAATACTAAGGTATCATGAATTACTGAGCTGAAACACCTTTGCTGTAATGATGGATGATGATGTCATGTATGTATGTATAAGTATGTCCTTTATGTCAATGCCTGCTGACAAATGTTGCAAATTAATTTCCCTAAGGGGACAAATAAATCTATATCTATATCTAAGATCCCGAGATACTTAAACTCCTCCACTTGGGGCAGGACCTCCTCCCCGACCCGGAGAGGGCATGCTACCCTTTTCCGGCTCAAGACCATGGCCTCGGATTTGGAGGAACTGATCCTCATCCCGGCCGCATCACACTCGGCTGCAAACCGCTCCAGTGAAAGTTGTAAATCACGAACTGATGAAGCCAGTAGGACCACATCATCTGCAAAAAACAGAGAAGCGATTCTAAGGTCACCAAAACGGATCCTCTCAACACCTTGGCTGCGCCTAGAAATTCTGTCCATAAAAGTTATGAACAGAATCGGTGACAAAGGGCAACCTTGGCGGAGTCCAACTCTCACCGGAAACGAGCCTGACTTACTGCCAGCAATGCGGACCAAGCTCTGACACCGGTCGTACAGGGACCTAACAGCCCTTATCAAAGGGCCTGGTACCCCATACTCCCGGAGTACCCCCCACAGAACCCCCCGAGGGACGCGGTCGAATGCCTTCTCCAAGTCCACAAAACACATGTAAACTGGTTGGGCAAACTCCCACGCACCCTCCAGGACCCTGCTGAGGGTGTAGAGCTGGTCCAGTGTTCCACGACCAGGACGAAAACCACACTGCTCCTCCTGAATCCGAGGTTCGACTATCCGACGGACCCTCCTCTCCAGAACCCCTGAATAGACCTTACCAGGGAGGCTTAAGAGTGTGATCCCCCTATAGTTGGAACACACCCTACGGTCCCCCTTTTTAAATAGGGGAACCACCACCCCAGTCTGCCAATCCAAGGGAACTGCCCCCGATGTCCACGCGATATTGCAGAGTCGCGTAAGCCAACACAACCCTACAACATCCAGAGCCCTAAGGAACTCCGGGCGAATCTCATCCACCCCCGGAGCCTTGCCACCGCGGAGCTTTTTAACCACCTCGGCGACCTCAGCACCAGAGATCGGAGAACCCGACCCAAAGTCCCCAGGCTCTGCTTCCTCAGTGGAAGACGTGCCAGTAGGATTGAGGAGGTCTTCGAAGTATTCCGCCCACCGACTCACAACATCCCGAGTTGAGGTCAGCAGCACGCCACCTCCACCATAAATGGTGTTGGTCTCGTACCTCTTTCCCCCCCTGAGACGCCGGATGGTGGACCAGAATCGCCTCGAAGCCGTACGGAAGTCATTCTCCATGGCCTCTCCGAACTCCTCCCACGCCCGAGTTTTTGCCTCAGCAACCACCCGAGCCGCATGCCGCTTGGACTGCCGGTACCTATCAGCTGCTTCCGGGGTCCCACAAGCCAAAAAGGCCCAATAGGACTCCTTCTTCAGCCTGACAGCATCCCTCACTGCCGGTGTCCACCACCGGGTTCGAGGGTTGCCACCTCGACAGGCACCAACAACCTTGCGGCCACAGCTCCGATAAGCTGCCTCGACAATAGAGGCGCGGAACACGGCCCACTCGGACTCCATGTCCCCCGCCTCCCTCGGAACGTGTTCAAAGCTCTCCCGGAGGTGGGAGTTAAAGCTCCGTCTTACGGGAGACTCTGCCAGACGTTCCCAGCAGACCCTCACGATACGTTTGGGTCTGCCAGGTCTGACCGGCATCCTCCCCCACCATCGGAGCAAACTCACCACCAGGTAGTGGTCAGTAGACAGCTCCGCCCCTCTCCTCACCCGAGTGTCCAAGACATGCGGCCGCAGATCAGATGAGACGACAACAAAGTCGATCATCGAACTGCGACCTAGGGTGTCCTGGTGCCAAGAGCACATATGGACACCCTTATGCTTAAACATGGTGTTCGTTATGGACAATCCATGACGAGCACAGAAGTCCAATAACAGAACACCACTCTGGTTCAGATCAGGGGGGCCGTTCCTCCCAACCACACCCCTCCAGGTCTCACTGTCATTGCCCACGTGAGCGTTGAAGTCCCCCAGTAGAACAAGGGAGTCCCCAGGAGGCGCACTCTCCAATACCCCCTCCAAGGACTCCAAAAAGGGTGGGTAGTCTGAGCTGCCGTTTGGTGCATAGGCACAAACAACAGTCAGAGCCCGTCCCCCCACACGTAGGCGAAGGGAGGCTACCCTCTCGTTCACCGGGGTGAACCCCAACGTACAGGCACCAAGATGGGGGGCAACCAGTATGCCCACTCCTGCTCGGCGCCTCTCACCAGGGGCAACTCCAGAGTGGAAGAGTGTCCAACCCCTCTCAAGGAAACTGGTTCCAGAGCCAGAGCCATGCGTTGAGGTGAGTCCGACTATTTCTAGTCGGAACCTCTCAACCTCACACACTAGCTCAGGCTCCTTCCCCACCAGAGAGGTGACATTCCATGTCCCAATGGCCAGCTTCTGTAGCCGAGGATCAGACCGCCAGGGTCCCCGCCCTCGGCCGCCACCCATCTCACATTGCACCCGACCCCTTTGGCCCCTCCCACAGGTGGTGAGCCCATGTGGTATAAACAGTCAAAGCTTAATTTAAAAGTTTTTTTTTTTTCTGTGTTCAAACCTGTAATTACGGTTAATTTGTTGGATCGTGTGGGGTTCGGAGATGATGGCTACGGGCTGGGGCCAGGTCGGTTCGGATTATTTGGACACAAGTGCAACTCTACACACTGTGTAGACTAACAGGCCAGGATGATACAAATGGCTATAGGAGGAAATCAAAACAGGAAAAAGATGTAAACATATTGGCAGTGTCTTGATTTGGCCATCTGTCTGTTTTGGTTGGTTTGTGTAGCAAAGGAGGTGGAGAACGTTCTATTTCCATAATCAAAATACAAACTGTTTCTTCAAAGGAGCATCATTTTTTTAAAAAAAAGGCTGAAGACTGAGACAAACACACATCAAAGATGGGGCAAAGTGTTCAATATTTCAAGAGTATTTCACACAGTGCACACTGAGGTATTTAAAGGAAAGCAGTGCACAGAGAAAACACTGAGACAGATGTCACCATTGTAACAGTTTACTTTTAGTAAAAAAGCGAGCAAACAAACAGATAACACATTGAAAAGAAGCCTCTTTATAACCGTGTCACCCACCCACCCATCAATCCCTATATGCACATATCTGCTGATGACACACACCTCTGTGCTTACCTTAGAGTACATCGCCCCGTTAAGGACCTCTCCGTTACGGATCCAGATGATGGAGGCTGCAGGTTTAGCGTTGTCAGCATGGCAGGTTAGGTTGAGATGGTCACCGGCTCTCAGGCTCACCACTGGCCCCCCACTGATGACCGGGTCATCTGGGGGAACTGTGTACAAATTACAAAAGAAAACACCACAAGTTATAAGCTTAGGGTTTGGTAAATAATAGGATACCTAATATAAAAATGAGCTGGTGGGCAAAAATGTGATCACCTGTGCTTGTGTTTGTCTCTTCGCAAGATAGCTCAAGAACACTGGATGGATTTTAATGAAACTTTTTCTGAGCAATCATTTACTAACTTTTGAAGTCAACCTGATTTAAGACCGCTACCACGGCTTCACAATAAACACCATAACATAGCCAATGGTCACAGACATGAAGCTAATACTGTATATGGTCTAATATTTGTAGCAGACAAGA
>JBBPBX010033533.1:20039-33199 GCA_038048925.1 Garcialebias charrua
TAAGACTCTCTTCCTCCCATCCTGTTACCAGGAAAGAGACATCTCCTTGAGGTTCCCCTTCCCTCCTTCCCTCCTCTCCTCCCTCCCCCCCTCGCCTTATGCGCCTGTGACACAGATGCCCCTAAGGGAGGTGTGTTCACTGGACCTTTCTGAAAGTTCTGGTCCAGGGACCAGCTCAGAGTTACTGTTTGTTCTGTTAGTTTAGTTCAGTGCTGCTGTTGAAAAGACTCCAGAGTAGAGTAGTTAGTTAATTGACAGTTAACAGTTGGGTTATTACATACAGTAGTTTGTTTTTATTTTTGTTGCTATGACTGTTGGTGCTATTTTATGAAAAAATAGAGGACAAAAAGGGCGCACATTACGGCCATTATATCTATGACTGGCAGAACGGAGCCTCTCCTTGAAGCTCCACTGCCCTGCCCTCCTCGTCCTTCCCATCCATCCATCCATCCATTTTCTTCCGCTTATCCGGGGTCGGGTCGCGGGGGTAGCAGCCTAAGTAGGGAGGCCCAGACTTCCCTCTCCCCAGCCACTTGGAGCAGCTCCTCTGGGGGAATCCCAAGGCGTTCCCAGGCCAGCCGAGAAACATAGTCCCTCCAGCGTATCCTGGGTCTTCCTCTGGGTCTCCTCCCGGTGGGACATGCCCGGAACACCTCACCAGGGAGGCGTCCAGGAGGCATCCTAACCAGATGCCCGAGCCACCTCAACTGGCTCCTCTCGATGTGGAGAAGCAGCGGCTCTACTCCGAGTCCCTCCCGGATGACTGAGCTTCTCACCCTATCTCTAAGGGAGAGTCCAGCCACCCTGCGGAGAAAACTCATTTCAGCCGCTTGTATCCGAGATCTTGTTCTTTCGGTCATAACCCAAAGCTCATGACCATAGATGAGGGTGGGAACGTAGATCGATCGGTAAATTGAGAGCTTTGCCTTTTGACTCAGCTCTCTCTTCACCACGACAGACCGGTACAGCGCCCGCTTCACTGCGGACGCTGCACCTATCCGCCTATCGATCTCACGCTCCAGTTTTCCCTCATTCGTGAACAAGATCCCGAGATACTTAAACTCCTCCACTTGGGGCAGGACCTCCTCCCCGACCCGGAGAGGGCATGCTACCCTTTTCCGGCTCAAGACCATGGCCTCGGATTTGGAGGAACTGATCCTCATCCCGGCCGCATCACATTCAGCTGCAAACCGCTCCAGCGAAAGCTGTAGATCACGAGCTGATGAAGCCAATAGGACCACATCATCTGCAAAAAACAGAGAAGCGATTCTAAGGCCACCAAAACGGATCCTCTCAACACCTTGGCTGCGCCTAGAAATTCTGTCCATAAAAGTTATAAACAGAATCGGTGACAAAGGGCAACCTTGGCGGAGTCCAACTCTCACCGGAAACGAGCCTGACTTACTGCCGGCAATGCGGACCAAGCTCTGACACCGGTCGTACAGGGACCTAACAGCCCATATCAATGGGCCTGGTACCCCATACTCCCGGAGTACCCCCCACAGAACCCCCCGAGGGACGCGGTCGAATGCCTTTTCCAAGTCTACAAAGCACATGTAAACTGGTTGGGCAAACTCCCACGCACCCTCCAGGACCCTGTTGAGGGTGTAGAGCTGGTCTAGTGTTCCACGACCAGGACGAAAACCACACTGCTCCTCCTGAATCCGAGGTTCGACTATCCGACGGACCCTCCTCTCCAGAACCCCTGAATAGACCTTACCAGGGAGGCTTAAGAGTGTGATCCCTCTATAGTTGGAACACACCCTACGGTCCCCCTTTTTGAATAGGGGAACCACCACCCCAGTCTGCCAATCCAAGGGAACTGCCCCCGATGTCCACGCGATATTGCAGAGTCGCGTAAGCCAACACAACCCCACAACATCCAGAGCCCTAAGGAACTCAGGACGAATCTCATCCACCCCCGGAGCCTTGCCACCGCGGAGCTTTTTAACCACCTCGGCGACCTCAGCACCAGAGATTGGAGAGCCCGACCCAAAGTCCCCAGGCTCCGCTTCCTCAGTGGAAGACGTGCCAGTAGGATTGAGGAGGTCTTCGAAGTATTCCGCCCACCGACTCACAACATCCCGAGTTGAGGTCAACAGCACGCCATCCCCACCATAAATGGTGTTGGTCGCGTACCGCTTTCCCCCCCTGAGACGCCGGATGGTGGACCAGAATCGCCTCGAAGCCGTACGGAAGTCATTCTCCATGGCCTCTCCGAACTCCTCCCACGCCCGAGTTTTTGCCTCAGCAACCACCCGAGCCGCATGCCGCTTGGACTGCCGGTACCTATCTGCTGCTTCCGGGGTCCCACAGGCCAAAAAGGCCCAATAGGACTCCTTCTTCAGCTTGACAGCATCCCTCACCGCCGGTGTCCACCACCGGGTTCGAGGGTTGCCACCACGACAGGCACCAACAACCTTGCGGCCACAACTCCGATAAGCTGCCTCGACAATAGAGGCGCGAAACATGGCCCACTCGGGCTCAATGTCCCCCGCCTCCCTCGGAACGTGTTCAAAGCTCTCCCGGAGGTGGGAGTTAAAGCTCCGTCTTACGGGAGACTCTGCCAGACGTTCCCAGCAGACCCTCACAATACGTTTGGGTCTGCCAGGTCTGACCGGCATCCTCCCCCACCATCGGAGCCAACTCACCACCAGGTAGTGGTCAGTTGACAGCTCCGCCCCTCTCTTCACCCGAGTGTCCAGGACATGCGGCCGCAGATCAGATGAGACGACAACAAAGTCGATCATTGAACTACGACCTAGGGTGTCCTGGTGCCAAGAGCACATATGGACACCCTTATGCCTGAACATGGTGTTCGTTATGGACAATCCATGACGAGCACAGAAGTCCAACAACAGAACACCACTCGGGTTCAGATCAGGGGGGCCGTTCCTCCCAACCACACCCCTCCAGGTCTCACTGTCATTGCCCACGTGAGCGTTGAAGTCCCCCAGCAGAACAAGGGAGTCCCCAGGAGGCGCACCCTCCAATACCCCCTCCAAGGACTCCAAAAAGGGTGGGTAATCTGCGCTGCCGTTCGGCGCATAGGCACAAACAACAGTCAGAGCCCGTCCCCCCACACGTAAGCGAAGGGAGGCTACCCTCTCGTTCACCGGGGTGAACCCCAACGTACAGGCACCAAGATGGGGGGCAACAAGTATGCCCACTCCTGCTCGGCGCCTCTCACCAGGGGCAACTCCAGAGTGGAAGAGTGTCCAACCCCTCTCAAGGAAACTGGTTCCAGAGCCAGAGCCATGCGTTGAGGTGAGTCCGACTATTTCTAGCCGGAACCTCTCAACCTCACACACTAGCTCAGGCTCCTTCCCCACCAGAGAGGTGACATTCCATGTCCCAATGGCCAGCTTCTGTAGCCGAGGATCAGACCGCCAGGGTCCCCGCCCTCGGCCACCACCCATTCCACAATGCACCCGACCCCTTTGGCCCCTCCCACAGGTGGTGAGCCTATGGGAACTCGTCCTTCCCCATACACGCCTGTGAACCTGTCTCCACAGGCACAGATGCCTCTCTCATCCATAAATCTCACTGAGTTGACTCATGGTTCTGGTTCTGGACCCGTTACAGGGACCGGCTCAGAGTTGCTGCTCATTACAGGCAGTGTTTTACAAACTAAATCAGCTCAGAATGGAAACGTGTTGCAGGAGTACACTAATGGATGGAATTCCTACCACTGCTGGCTCTGTAGATAAGCATATTACCCTCATGAATAACTTTGGATTCATATTTAATATGTTCATGTTTATCTTATTAAAAACCTTAAATAGCTACAGAGGGCGTCTGTTGTTGGCCTGACTAAGATGGCTTATGATTCATTTTGTAGATCAAACTTTGGATAAAAGAGAGTCTGAAGATAGGGAGTTAAAGTCCCTGTTTATCTCATGAAGATGAATGCAATTCCGATGTGGGTCCTAATGGATCCTCTGACTATTCATGTCAGCAGAGACCTCTGGGCCAGACCACATCCTGGTGCAAAGGTCGTACCAAACGTCTGAGGGAAACCCTCAGTCCACGGACCGTTGTCATGGCCTTAGCCACTGGTCCTCTCAGTGTCCTACTAAACAGGAGTTCTTGAGACAGGAGGTGGCACCAGCTTTATATCCGCATGATGTATACCCATCTCCACCTGCACCCCCTCACACTCAGCCTGGCCCTTTGCCAGGGACCCATAATCAGGCCCCAGGCCAATTTCCTGTTCAATAGGGGTGCCCAGGACCGGCAGTAGGTGATATCTTGTATCCTGAACCTTTGGTTTCAATGACCATAAATGGCCGAAATCACATGTGTATGGTTGATACAAGAGCCAGGTATTCGACAGTTAACACGTCACTCCCACGATCAAAGAATACCGTAACTGTTGTTGGATTTTCGGGAAAACCAGAGGAGTGGCTGCTGTCGTACTATGTTCCATGCGTGTGGAATAATCTGCACTTTGAACATTCCTTCCTGATTTCTGACTCATGTCCAGTGAACTTGATTGGACAAGACATTTTGTGTGATCAGAACGTGACTTTAATGATGACTCCTGACAATGTCCAGCCAAGCTTTCCTGATGGAACTGTTCAGTGCTATGCTACAGTGAAAGGCTCTCTACATCAGCTGCTTCAGGCCCACGGGACTTCTGCTGAGTCCGGTCCAGCTGAACTTCAAGCTAAGGTTTGGTAGGGAGCTGTGCCTGAATTCACCACCATGCTCTTGTACGACACTCTGCAGAGCTGGGACGCCTGGATTAATGTCATAAGACCCTATGACACGCCTCCTGATGTGGCACACTGCACGCTGAACTATGAACTGTGTGGTACTGAGGCCTATGATGCACTCTAGGTAGGACTGCTGGAGCATTGTCAGGAAACTGGTGAATATCCGATGGCTGAACTCATGAACATCTATGTTGCCCCTGAGGGAGTGGCGGCAGCTGTGAAGTTGCCTGGACATGCTTGGTGATGTATCAGCACCACATGTATCATTGAAGGTCATGAGTGGTACTGTAGCAAAGAATTTAGGTCCTATGATGAGACGTTGTCTTGCTGTCCGGGAATGGGTGCCCACACAAAATCCTCTTTTACACTATTCTCTAGAGACTGACACCTACAGGATCACACACAGATCATTTACGTTATTGTTACCTGAGAAACATTTTCTACCTAGAACACATGGCAGAGAAAACACAGATCATGTTGATACAGACAAACTGTTAGCCAGTTTGCCTGAATCACTTTGGGCCAGGAATTCTACAGATGTAGGGTTGCTGGATGTGCCACCTGTCTCAATAACTCTGAAGCCGGGCACAATTCCTATTTTAAACATCAGTACAGATTCAGACATGAGCAAATTGAAGGGATTGAGCAAACTATTAAGGGTTTGCTGGATGCTGGGGTGTTGCAACCTACAGTAGCTGGAACACACCTCTCCATCCAGTTCCAAAAGCTGATGAATCCCATTACCGTTTATTCCATGATTAGAGGCCGATAAATAAGGTTGTTGTTCCGTCTAATTATGGAACTCCAAATCCTTACGTCTTGATGAATGCTATTCAGCCTGAACACAAATTTTTCACTTGTATAGACTTGGCGAATGCTTTTTTTTTTGTGTGCCTCTGGATACAGGATCAAGAGATCTGTTTGCATTTACATTTAAGGGGAAACAATACATTTACCGGTACTTAAGTTCCTGAGTAGACTCATCTCTTACTCTGGCCTACAATTGACGCTGTCTCAAGAAGAGCACCATTTTAAATCATTCTAAACCAGTAAATGTTAGGATGATGTTAAATTTTATTCCTGATTTCAGTCGCAAGGTGGCTCCTCTGGCTGTGGGATATAGGATTATGTATCCCTGTTGCAATGGACAGAGGAAGCTGACAGGACGTTTGTTGGAATTAAACAAGCTTTGTTTGATACGTACTCTCTACAGATTACTTTTTGCCTTTTCACTTAGATATGGATGAAAAAGACGGATTTGTGAATGCCGTCTTGTTTCAAAGAGGGAGAGCTGACTCTGAGCTGACTGAGAGACACGTTTTGATGTATGATAGTTCAAAATTAGATCAAATTGAAGTTCTGACCCTTCTCAATGCACTCTACAGCAGGTACGAGACGACTTGGCTGAGCTGAGCGCGTCTGGGCGCATCTGTAGGACTGGGTGTGTTTGAGGAGCTGGGAGTTACATCTTTACAGAGTGACGCTGAACCTCCACCTCCGATTGGGAACGTAGATCGACCGGTCCCAAAGTCACGATACAACTTGAAAAAAAAAATCAAGACAGTCTTAAGATAACATTACATTAAAAGGGGACATTGTTTGTTGTACATAATTGTTACAGGAAGAATGAATTATCGAGCGGTTAGGTTAAGTGTAATAACCACTTTGGGAATTATTCTAATTGCAGGCCTCACTCTGTGGGTTGCACCGAAAGCTAAGACAGGCTCCCCTGAAGTTGTTCACAACAATATCAACAGGTCTCGTGATGAGGATCCTCACTTCTTGCTCAGAAGGACAGAAGAGGGACAGGTGAAACAGAGGTTGCAGATGTTCAGATTCAGGTGTGCTCAGACACTGAAATTAGCAGATCAAGGAGATCCGTAGTAGTTAATTTTCTGCAGTTTAATTTCACAGCCGTTACAGGAACGCTTGTCAATCATACAATTACATAAAATCATTTTACTGTGTCTCAAAGCAGGTTGTTGGATAGTGGTTGATTAAGAGTCAAAGTCAGAGAGTCAGAGAGTCTTTATTGTCATTTGCACCGCATGTGGTACATGTGATGAAAATGAGATTATGTACACGGGGTCCCAGTTACATCCAACAACAAATGCAAGAGAAAAACAGTAATAACAACTAGAATTAACTAAGAGAAACATCAACTAGTAATACACTAAGCCCTAAAGTGGTGGAAAAAAACATCATTATAAACAGCAGCACGAACATGAGTCTGTATGAGCAGATGGTCACAGATGAACACAGCAACAAGAAAACAGATCAGCATCAGCATGATGTGATATTTTGCAGTGTTTATTCTTATTATTTATTTATTCATGAGTCTAACAGCCTCAGGGTAGAAGCTGTTCCTCAGTCTAGTGGTTCTACATTTGATGCTCCTCAACCTCCGTCCTGAGGGGAGTGGGACAAAGAGTGAGTGTGCTGGGTGAGTGAGGTCTTTCATGATGCAGGTGGCTCTTTTCCTGCATCTGGAGGTGTAAATGTCTGTGATGGTGGGGAGACTGACTCCAACAGACTTCTGTGCAGCCTTCACCACTCTCTGTAGAGCTTTCCTCTCTGCAACTGTGCAGCCTCCATGCCACACGTTGATGCTGGAGCACAGGATGCTCTCCACTGCACACCTGTAGAAGGAGGTGAGAACTGGGCTGCTCAGACCAGCTCGTCTCAGCCGTCTGAGGAAGTAGAGTCTCTGATGACCTTTCTTGATCAGGCTGGTGGTGTTGTTGCTCCAGCTGAGGTTATCATTCAAGTGTACACCCAAGTATTTGTAGCTGGAGACCACCTCCACCGCAGATCCACCTATGTTCAGTGGGGCATGGGTGTGTTTGTTCCTTCTGAAGTCCACAATCATCTCCTTTGTCTTCTTCACATTCATGTGAAGATTATTCTCTTTGCACCAGCTCTCCAGGTGTTCCACCTCCTGTCTGTAGCTGGACTCATCATTGTTTGTGATGCATCCCACCACCGCTGTATCATCTGCAAACTTAACAATATGACAGCCTGGATGTGTGGCTGTACAATCATATGTGAGCAGAGTGAACAGAAGAGGGCTCAGCACACATCCTTGGGGAGAGCCAGTGCTGAGGGTTATGGTGGAGGAGGAGAAGTTGTGGATCTTCACGGACTGTGGTCTGTTTGTTAAGAAGTCTAGTACCCAGTTACAAATGGAGGGGCTTAGTCCAAGTGTAGATAGTTTGTCTATCAGAGTTTGGGGGATCATGGTGTTGAAGGCAGATGTGAAGTCCACAAAGAGCAGACGCACGTATGAGTCCTTCTGATCCAGGTGGGTGAGAGCAGTGTGGACCACAGAGGAGATGGCGTCCTCTGTTGATCGGTTCTCGCGGTATGCATATTGATGAGGGTCCTCGTTGATGTTGACGGTTGCCTTGATGTGGGACATGACCAGTTTCTCAAAACATTTAGCGACTATCGGGGTGAGGGCCACCGGTCTATAGTCATTCAGACCAGTCACTGTGGAGCTCTTTGGGACTGGGATGATGGTCGCGGTCTTCAGGCAGGTGGGAACTGACTCCAGTGCAAGTGAGGTGGTGAAGATGTCAGCCAGCACCTCACAGAGCTGGTCCGCACATTCCTTCAGAACTTTCCCTGGGATGTTGTCTGGTCCGGTTGCTTTATGAGGATTAATCCTTCTGAGACTGCCTCTCACTTCTGCTGCGGTCACTCTGAGATGCTCTTCATCTGGTGATGAGGTGAGTCTGGTGCTAGCTGGTCTGTTTGGATCTTCAAAACGTGCATAAAACTTATTGAGGGCATCGGGCAGAGATGGGTCCCTGGGGCATTGTTTGTTCTTGCCTTTGTAATCTGTTATGCATTTAATACCCTTCCACATGCTCCGTGGGTCTTGTGAGGTGAACTGTCCCTCGATCCTCTGTGCATACGTGGCCTTGGCCTTCTTAATGCCATCCCCCAGTTCTTTCCTGCACTTTCTCAGCTCCTCTGTATCTCCGGACTTGAATGCAGTGTCCCTGGCTGCTAGCAGGGTGCGGACTTCTTTATTTAACCAGGGTTTTCCGTTCGGGTAAGATTTAACATATTTTTTTATGGATACATTTTCAGAGCATGTGCTGATGTAACCCAGAACTGAGGAAGCATAAAGTTCCAGATCAACTGAGCTCCCATCAGTAGCTGCCTCCCTGAAGACAGACCAGTTTGTCTTCTCAAAACAGTCTTTCAGCATGGGTGTACTGTCTTGAAGCCACAGTTTGATCTCTCTTTGTTCCGGCTTGGAGCGTCTCAGCGGGGGGAGCTGTCTTGGGACCAACAACAAAGCACGGTGGTCGGAAGCCCCGAGCGGTGGGCGTGGCTTCGCCGTGTACGCCCCCTTCCCATTAGTGTAGACTTGGTCATGCGTTTTATTTCCTCTTGCTGCTTTGAAAACGTGCTGGTTGAAGGTTGGGAGAGAGGCCTGTAGGTCCACGTGATTGAAATCACCAGAAACAATGAAGAGCCCCTCAGGATATTTACACTGCAGCGAGGTGAGTAAGTCATGAATTTCTCCCTGGGCGTCATTAGCATTAGCATCAGGGGCTATGTAAATAGCACTGATTAGAATCACAGAATAGTCGCGGGGGAGGTAGTGCGGGCAGCACCTTACTGTGATCAACTCCACGGCAGCTGAACAAAGCCTTTTGATCACAGCACAGTTCGTGCACCAATCTTTGTGCATGTAAATACAAACACCACCGCCTCGTGTTTTCCCCGTAGTCTCAGTGCACCGGTCTGTTCTGAAAAAGAGTCTCTCGTCCAACTCATAAACAGAGTCCGGTGTATCCTCAGAGATCCACGTTTCTGTGAGGCAGAGCACAGAGAACCTCCTCATTACATTACACGTCATAACCTGTCTTTTCACATGTATGCAGACGATTTACAAATCTATCTGCCAGTCACTCCCAACCCCTCACTCAGTTCAAACACTCTTGTCAACTGCTTAAATGACATTAAGCACTGGCTCTCTCAAAACTTCCTCCACCTAAACACAGATAAAACTGAATGCATTTTGTTTGGTGCACCTGATGACACCAGCAACATCCTTCCCAGTCCCAGTGTTGGTTTTCCCCTCCCCCACTTCAACTCGGTGGTCAGAAATCTTGGAGTGCAGTTTGACTCCAATTTAAAGTTTGATAAACAGATCAGTTCTGTTGTCAAGACCAGCTTTTTCCAACTCCGTCTGCTCTCCAAAGTCAAGTCATTTCTTAGTCGTGGTGATCTGGAGAAGGCCATCCATGCCTTTGTGACCTCCAGACTTGACTATTGTAATGCTTTGTATCTTGGCATTAATCAATCCTCCATCTCCCGTTTACAGCTTGTACAGAACTCTGCCGCGCGCTTTTTGACCAACACACGAAAATATGAACACATCACTCCTGTCCTGTCCTCTCTACACTGGCTCCCAGTTCAGTTCAGGATACAGTTCAAGTTGCTGCTGTTTGTTTTCAAAGCTCTGAATGGACTTGCTCCCCTCTACATCTCAGAACTTCTGAAAGTCCATCAGCCTGGCAGGGACCTACGATCTGCCAGTCAACACCTGCTGGAGGTGCCTCGCTCGAGGTACAAGCAATGGGGAGACCGGTCATTTTCTGTTGCCGGCCCAAAAGCCTGGAACAGCCTCCCCCTTGAGCTGCGTGCCACCTCCGATCCGACTCTGTTCAAAACCAAACTGAAGACCCACTTGTTCAAAAAAGCTTTCAGTGTGTAACTTTTATTATTTTGTATTTTAGTATGTAGCATCTTTATTTCAATTGCATTTTTATTTCACTTGTTCAAAAAAGCTTTCTGTGTGTAACTTTTATTACTTGTGTTATTTTAGTATGTAGCATTTTTTATTTCCATTGCCTTCTTTTATCGCTGTGGTTTCTTATTCTATTTTCATTGATCTATTGTTCCCGTTTATTCTTCTTTTTATCCTGTTAAGCACCTTGGTCAATGCAAGGCATTGTGGAAGGTGCTATACAAATAAAGTTTATTATTATTATTATTATTATTATTACCTCCGACGTGGTCACTCTCAAACGAAGTAGATCCATTTTGTTGTCCAGCGAGCGGACGTTGGACAGAAAAAGAGCCGGCATCGGGGGTCTCCCGGTTTTAGCGTCTGCCCGTAGTCTCGTCGTAATTCCTGCTCGGCAGCCCCGCTTCTTTCTTGATCGCCGCATCGCCGCTCCAACACCAGCTCATGGCCTGGCTAGCAGAAGCTAACACAGGCATCGAGCAGCTGCCGTAGGTCGCTCGCCGGCCGTAGCGCTGCTCGGCCCGACAACAACAACACATGGCAACCTAAGATGTCGGCTTTGACCATCTCAAAGTAAGAAATTATATTTTTATTTATTCTGTAAATGTGAATAGCAATGTTTAACATTACAGTACACTACTGTACATGCTTAAATGTGTGCGCGGCGGTCCGTTAGCGGTATTTCCGCGAGCTACGAACGGAATAAGGACCTACGAACGGGACGCTATTTTCACCCCCTAGCTACGGCAGAATCGAGCTGCGAACAGTTCTTATGTCCCAAACTCGTACGTAAGTAGGGGGTTTGCTGTATATATATATATATATATATATATATATATATATATATATATATATATATAATATATATATATATATATATATATATATATATATATATTAGTGCATTAACAGAATAACCGAGTTTTCGACAGGTCGAGTGCTTTGACTTCTATCGAGGCTTTTTTGTCCAACTCGGGTACCCGTAGTGACGTCATCACGTGATAAAAACAGAGCGCGCGGTAGCTTTTAGCTTTTAGTAGACGCTACAAAATGGATTCCTTTGTGCGCACGGATCTATGAAGCTGGTCCAGTCTTGTCAAAAAGGTAAAACAGTTTATAATTTTATAAATTGCGCCACTCATTGAAACATCCTGTTGACGTTCTTTGCTTCAACACCGTAGTAGATTGTTGTGACAGCAGAGGGCAGTGTTTTATTGCAGGTCCCATATATAACACGGTTGAAACGGCTTCATCTCTCTCGTTTCACAAACAAAAAAACAAATATTCATCTCTCTAGAGCTATTAAAAATCTATAAACACAATCTCTAAAAGTAAACCTAAATTGCACAGCTGCAGGCGGTGGTACGGTGTGGCTGTGGCCCAATTTGTTTTTTAAGTTTCGGTTTTCATCGCCTTATACTTTCACTTTTAATATTATTAATATAACTAATAGTTTTGTTTTTCCTGTGACTTATGTGCAGTATGATAAATGATAGGAGCATAATAAATGCTCCCAATGCTTTGTTGGTCTTTTTTTTCTTTTTGTAAAGACGTTTTTAGGCATTTATATTTATTTATTTATTTTGCATCGTAAGACACTGTGACGTCATCGGCTACTCGAGCGTCGTTCGAGTTTTTTTATGTTAATGTCGAGGTTAAAAATTATGTACTCGTTCAACCCCTAATATATATATATATATATATATATATATATATATATATATATATATATATATATATATATATATATATATATATATATATATATATATATATATATATATATATATATATATATATACAGGTAGCCCTCGAGGTACGTCAGGGATTGGGACCTACGTGTGTGACTTAGGTCGATTTTGTCGTACCTCGCGGACCAAAAACACGTGCCTGTCGTAGGTCCGCGTTTCTGACATAGGTCGCGGCTATACCGCTAACGGAGCGCCGCACACATATTTAATGGCATGAGACTGAACAAGCAGACATACTAAGGCCATAAACACGCACAGAACTGCACAGTAAATGAATACTGTACTGTACAATAAATAAAAAATATAATGTCTTACTTTGAGCCGGTGTCCCCCGACTGCCAGGCGGACATTTGCGGCGAGCTCCCGGCCGCAGATGGCCCCTCCGCGGCATGTCGGCTCGGTGTCTTCGCCTGTGTTAGCTGCTCTGTTAGCTGCTGTCGTTAGCATGTCGGGCGGCGTTGTGGCCGCCGATCGCGGGGCGATCCGCGGCTGCTCCTCCGGACCTGAGACGTCCACAGAGTTGACCGAGTGTTTCCAGCTAATTTATCCGTATGAGGCAACCCTGATCGGGCACACGGAGCCAGCTGACAGTAGCCTCTGGAGCTCCATTGACCGCAGTACAGTTGTAAAATGGCGACCGGAAGTGGCGACCGGAAACGACCGGAAGTTGCGTAAATACGATAAATTTCTAATCAAAACGTAAAATTAATAATTATACTTTATTTATAAAGCCATTTAAAACAACCACAGCTGCAACAAAGTGCTATACACATGAAATTAATAACTTTTAAACACACACAAAAAAAAAAATAAATATTTTATCATATTTTTATTAAATATGATAAAATCGTAAGTCTGAGTTGCCGTAGGTCGCAGGTGACGTAGGTCGAGGGTTTGCTGTATATATATATATATATATATATA
>JBBPBX010033534.1:7012-33199 GCA_038048925.1 Garcialebias charrua
GTCAACGTCATTATGTGCTAGTGTGTGAGATGTTTTTTCATTATCACGCTGTTGACCTTCAAACACAGGTTAAAAGTGTGTTAGGATTTTTTTTTTTAAATCTCCAAACCATATGTTATATTTCACCACTTTTTATTGTCTGTCCAAACAGGTTTCACTTGTAAATGAGTCTTCGAGGCTCAATGTGACTTATCTGCAGTGGTGAAGAAAGTACTCAAACACTTAAAACCGTATCAAAAGCCTGAGGCCGCCCCGCCCTGCCCGTCAAGCACATAATTTTAGCCTGACCAACCCGAATTTTGGGTCGAGCACGGGTTCAGGCTCGGGTCAGAAATCGCAACTCTAGTATAGGTGGCCTTGTTTATTTGATTCTTGCAGGTGTGGACAACTTCCCAACAGGAGGAGATACTCATGAGAAGATGAGGGATAGATAATTCAGGGAAGCCCAAGAGGAATCAGTAGGCAACCAACGGTCCAACGATGAATCCTGGTTTCACTCAGTCTTATGTAGTTTTGTAATCAGCTGTCATGGGAGACAGCTGAGGAGCAACCAGTTACGAGAATGGGAGACAGAGAAAGCTAAAGCCACAGAATCCTAACAAAATGTAGAAGAAAATAATATTCTAAAAGCTTTATCAACCTATCCATTCATTTTTCAGACCTGCTTAATCCCATTCAGATTGTGAGGCATTTATCCCAGCTGTCATTGGACTAAACATTCTGAGTTTAATTTAAATGCCAAAATATAACTGTTTATTAGAAAAATATCCACTAAAATGCTGTCCAAGTTTTGTTCAGAGAGGCTCATTTGTATAGTTTTAGCCCAAAAAACATTTTGGGTATCGTCAGTGACTCATTAGTTGTTTGCCAAAGGCAAGTGAGCTGACTTTTTATTCATTCACACTGCACCCTGAATATGACATTCATTTTAAATATGCAAGGCAATATTTTAAATACCATTAACCAAAATGAGCATTAAATGTCCTCTTCTCATTGTCAGTGGTTACAACAGAGAAGGAGGATAAATGTATTATTTGCTGTTGTTAGTAGAATAAAGATTTTACTTTAAAGTGTACTTTTTTTTAAACTTTTTTTTTAGAACAAGTCAAATTTAAACGAGGGTGAGCACAAAAACATTTGAATTACAGCACTTTTGAACCCTTTTCTTTAATACCATGCCAGTTTACCATATACACAGTCTCTGCTCTTCTGTTCCATCAAATTAAGTCAAGTTTCTTTTCACTTATGAATTTGACAGTGCATTAGACACCAATCAGTGGGTTTCCTATCAGTCCAATTACCGGTAGTTGTTTAATTTAAAATGGCTCCATTTACCATTGTGAAGTTCTCATTTTGCTCAATATTACGGTCTTTTTCTGTTTGACTCTGTGTGAGGCTGAGTCAATTTGGCACAAGCTAAAAACAAACCCCATAAATTCATGTTAAATATGTGTTAAATACACAGTTAAATATTTTTAAAAGAGTATACCGGTAATTCCTGTCTTCATCTCAGTAGTATGCCATTTTGTACATGACATTTAAATATGATGGGTGAATTTGGCACAGATCCTCCAACAGACTTTCAGATTAGGAGGCAGGTTGAGGATTCATCATCACCAGCTATGGATGGATGAGCTGTGACTAAGTTTGCACCTGTGGATGTGAACACTAATATTTACCGTAGGCATCAAACTCAACACATGCATGCTGCAAAGACAAGCGTGCAGTTTACTGATGGATAAATAACAGGTTTTAAATAACTCAAAAGTTATCGTTTGTTTTCATTTTCACCATGTGAAACCTTGGACCTTTGGAACTGTCGATGTGATGAATCCGACAGGATGTGGCAAAACTGATTATCCAACTGTCACGTTGTAGAGCCAAACTGACAAACCATCTGACTGCTGCTGACTCACACATGCAAAAACGCATGTGGACTCACACTGAGAGAATGAACATTTTAAAGCTGCAGAGAAATTTTTTACTTTGCCTCCTATCAGGACATTTACATACATCAAATGTTAAAAAGGTGTCACTCATAGTACACTTAGTTTGGTAATTTTACCGACTTTTCAGCTGAAATAATGAGAGTAAAGCTGCAACCTTTTAGCTGATACACTTGTGAGCTGATACCTAGATTAACTTGCAGATTAGAATAAAACTACTCACCCCCACACTATTACTATTACTAGAGTCATTAGGGTTTTCATTTAACAGGCTCACAAGAGAAGTTTTGGTCACATGAAGATGCATGAAGCTGTGAATTTGGATTAAACTAACTTGAAAGCAGGCTTAATGTTGCATTGTAGGTTTTGGAAAGTGGAAATCTGAGACCTTCTCTGTTCAAAGTTGTTTTTTCATGTTTGATGCCTTTCTTGACCCCTTTCTCAAACCATTTGTCTTCTATGTCCAAAATATAATCATGTTGCTCCTCTAAGGAATGCCTCTTGTCTTTGAGGTGTAGGTGCACAGCTGATTCTTGTTCTGAGTAGTTGGCTCTCCTGTGTTGAGTCATGCTTCAGTGGAGAGGTGGTTTAGTTTCTTCATTACAGAGGTTAGAACATTTCTCGTTTCACAGAGCCACATCCATCACACAGCTCAGTTTATAGGTTTTGTTGTCAGGATTCACCAGGGAGAGAAAGAGAGTCCTGTTAGCTTTGACTGTTCTGCTCTGGAGTTAATGGCAGCCTATACATGGAACAGTAAACTTGTATTCTGGTGATAACAGCTGTGAAACACTTTGTGGGATAGCTCATGGTCTTGTAAAGAAATTAACACCTGTGTATAGAATAGAATAGAATAGAATAGAATAGAATAGAATAGAATAGAATATATCTTTATTGACATTGTCATTGCACCGGGGCACAAAACAACGTAATTGGTTACGCACATCCGTCTTAAGATAGGGACGAGTGCACAAAGTCGCAGCAGTATGAAACCACGCCACCACAATCAGATATGGAAAAAGGAAAATACAGATGGGTATCATTGGTATTCAAAAAAAGAATCTATCATAATTTGTCTTCTTAAGACACTCCATGATAAAGTCCCAAAAACTCTACCAGCATTAAGCACAAAGAGACAAGACATGTTGCAGTTTGATGACAAGCAAGGAGATCAAGTCTGTGAGTAACATTCAGATAAGCACAGTCAGCAGTTGTCTCAGCTCGGCGCCATCCAAGCGCACACACAGAGATCTCTGGGGGGAGGGGGGGCAGCGTGTTCTCTCAGCTTTCGACTCCAGGAGAAGAATTTCCACACAGCCTTCATTCAAGGTCGCTCAGAGTCCAGATTAGATAGTCACTTTTGTTTATCTTCAGCTCAGGCCACAGTGTACTTTTGACTGCAGCCTTCCAAGTCCAGGTGCTGTTCAGGTCCAAAATCGCCGAATCATATGAGGTTCCGAGCTACGAACCCCCATCTGTGCCCTGATTGAGTCCGGACGGCTGTAAACGAGTTCCAAAACGCACCGCAGGTCCGCGGTGGTCTACCGCTGCTCCCATCGTGCGGTTCAGTTCGTACAACAGCTGGGATGTGGAGCTCATAGCCCGGATCAGAGAATCTTGCTGATCAGGAAGTTTCGCCAGCGCGCTGATAGCCGCTGCAGTCTTCCTCAGCTTCCAGTAGCAGACAGCTCCGCCAACGCCAAAAAACAGAGTAGCTGCCACCAATATCCCAATAATCCACAAATCTTCCACTTCTTCGACAGACAGGACGGTCAGACACATTGGCTGCCACTGGCTCCACGAGTCCATAATGTATCCGACAGCGTGCGTGTCGGAGGGGCAAGCCGTTTCTCCTGGCCTGGTTCGCTTCGTGGAAAATTTTTTATCTATAGAGGAAACAGCCCAATTAATTATGTATGGATGCAATGTGCAGATATTCAATGGTTCTCTAATTCTTGAAGCATACAATCAATCTTATGGTTTGCTCCATCTTGGGTGACAAAAACCTTTTCTAAGTTCAGGACTAATCCAAGTTCAGGACTCTTTGATTCTCATTGGCGTTGTCCTTGGCCATTCCTCGACACCCCTCGAGAATGTTTACAGATCTCACCAGAGGGAAATGGCTGATTATTCCATTCTTATCAGCAAAGGCGTCGCAACCATTATATGTGAAGGGGACATGCCCCCCCCACACACACACACACACATTCAAAAAATTTTCATTTGGACCCCCCTCCACTTTTACTATGAAACATTAGTTCAGTCGGCAAAGTTTCTCTTTCTTCATGAACAAATCCATTCCACTTGATTAACAGGAGAATACTCAAACCACTAAAACCCCACTCCAGGTTTTCCTGGTTACCTCCAACTCTCCACCAGCAGCAGTGTTTCTGTGTGTCTCCTCCTGCCTCGGCAGAAAACGCGCACAGGTGGAGACATCTCTGTGCTGATCGCTCGCTAGTTTAGCGAGCTAGTGCGGGCAGTTGTTGACTGGGGGTTGATCATAAACATCATTCTATAATTGGAGATACATTTGGCACTTCAAGAAATGATTAAAAAAAACTGAAAAATTCTCAAATTTTGTTAACTTGTTAACAGAGTTTGACGGTAACAGAATTGACAATTTCAAACGTTTTTGTTAAAAACTACACTTGCTAGCATAAATGCTAAAAGCACACATCACCAATAAAATTATGGTTTAAAAAGGTTAAAATAGAAATATTTTTATTAAAAAAATCAGTAGTGTCTTCCTAGTGACATTAGAGTAACAAGATTGACATAACAAACGATGGCTCTCAGTGTTGACGCTTTTCATATTCAAATAATTTCTCAGAGAAGGGTAGACACCTCTGAGTGCTTGAGAGCTTGTCAGCAAAAGGAAGTGATGTCATTTCATGCGACTTTTATAGCTGTGGAATGTCATTCCAAAAATTTAAAGGGACAGAACCTTATAGTAACAGAGATGACAAAACATTCTTGGACACATATTTTTTAGGAAAAAAAAGTATTTTTAATTAATTTACTGCAATATTGTTGTATAATTGACTATTTCAGCAGGCTGGAAAAATAATATTTTATAGTTTCCAAAAAAACAACAACAACTGAAAAATCTGTTTTTCCATCATATTAAAAAATGGGAAGGAAAAGCCGCGACCAACTCGGACAACAAGTAGTTATATTTATGGAACTATATAAAACATGTTTAAATGTAATTACAGTATATTAATGTTATGAACAGTGACATATTGTGATCCATACAAATAATCAAGAAATTTTTAAGATAAAAAAAAATCAAAAAAATTTTGCCAAAGCAGGCCAAACATAATGACTCTGGACATCAAATGTATCTCCAATTATAGAATGACTATGTTAGGAGGATGCTTGAGAGAAGTGGAGCACTACATCAAAGTCAAAGTCAAAGTCAACTTTATTGTCAGAACTGCGATATGTACAGGACATACACAGGATTGAAATTGCATTTCTCTCAGTCCCTCGGTGCAACAGTAACCATCTAAACACTAAACACTAAAACATTTAATAAACATAAGCATAAAATAGTAAAAGTGTAACACTGTCCTGAGTTTTTTCATAGTAGTATAAAAGTATGAAAATTTACACCAACACTGAAACACCAAACACCCCTAAAACACCAAACACCCAATGAACATAAGCATAAAATGAAATAATAAAAGTGTAATACTGTCCTGAGTTTTTTCATAGTAGTATAAAAAGTATAAAAAGTATATCTATAAAATAAACTGAAGGTTCTAGCATTGACATTTGCAAACATCTGTAGCGTCTTAGCTTAGCAGTAACTATGATGCTGTAATACGCTGCAGGTGTAGGAGATACTGTGTGTTAAGGTGCATTAAAGTTGAAATGTCTTTAAAACGCCACACCTTATTGTCCTCAAGCTTCATGAGAAACATCCTTTAGATGAGTAGTGTTGAACACAAGTAAAAAAAGTCTAGTGGTGATGATTTTTATTTCTTTGTAAACACAAATAGAGCCGATCTGTAATGCATTAAAGTTCAAATGTCTTTAAAACAGTTGAATTTACACAAACTTTGTGAGAAACATGCTTTAAATGGAATTACAGTGAGGACATCTAAATGAAATGTTGCTTTTTTGTACACTAGTATACAATGTCTTTGGACACTAAAGAGGGCGAGAAGGACTTGTACCGATTGGCACGACAGAGGGATCAGGCTGGAAAGGATGTGCTGCAGGTTAGGCTTATTAAAGATAGGAATGGTAACGTTCTAACAAGTGAGGAGAGTGTGACAGTAAGATGGAAGGAGTACTTTGAGGAGCTAACGAATGAAGAGAATGAAAGAGAAAGAAGAGCAGAGATCATAGAAACTGTGGACCAGGAAGTGGGAAAGATTAGTAATGGTGAAGTCCGGAAAGCTCTGAAAATAATGAAGAATAGGAAGGCAGTAGGACCTGATGACATACCAGTGGAGGTACTGCACTAAAACCATAGATATACGGTAAGATCTGATGTAGTATATCTCCGTATCCTTTACATATACTTATACTTATATTTCCGGATATTCCCGGAAATGGACCGCAATGATCCTTAAAAAATCCCAAGATCCCAAAATCCGGATACTTATCTTTGGCAGGCCCTTGACAAATAACAGCCACATTTATTTTGGATCTGCCGAAGATAAGTATCCAGATTTTGGGATTTTTTAAGGATCATTGCGGTCCATTTCAAAGTCAAAGTCAAAGTCAAAGTCAACTTTATTGTCAGATCTGCAATATGTACAGTGCAGGACATACACAGGACCGAAATTGCGTTTCTCTCAGTCCCTCGGTGCAACAGTAAACATCTAAACATTGAAACACTGAAACATATAATAATAGACATAAGCATAAAATAGTAAACCTAACACTGTCCTGAGTTTTTTGCATAGTGGTATAAGAGTATGAAAATTTACACCAACTCTAAAACTAAAACATTAAACATTTAATGAACATAATATTGTCCTGAGTTTTTGCATACTAGTATAAAAAAAGAGTATAAAAAGTATAACTAAAATAAACTAAAGGTTTCTAGCATTGACATTTGCAAAGTGGCAAAGCAGCGTATGAGTCAATGTACACAGTATATGTATGAGGTAGTAGTTGATGTTGTTGTAGAGGCAAAAAGTGGCATATGCAGTAAGGCACATTGGGCATCCCTAAATAAGACCGTTCAGAGCACACTGTATATGTACCAGCAGTGGTGTAGATATTAGAGTAGTGTAAATAAATGTAAACAGTAGTAATTACATGTAAGCAGTAGTAATAAAAGTAAACAGTATTAATAAATGTAAACAGAGAATGTAAACAGTATTATGATTATAGGCAGTGATGTAATACAGACATTAGTGCAAGTATGAGAAGTAGTGCAAACTGTATGAGCACATGACCGAGAGTTTAGTGATTAACCCGTTTGATGACACAGAGTCTAGTGTTAAAAACTTTGTGTTGAGTGATAATATGTGAGAAAGTTTTAGTGTTAAGGCAGTTCAAATGGGAGGGGAGGCAGAGCAGGCAGAGTGTTTAGCATTCTGACTGCCTGATGAACAGAGCTGTCTCTCAGTCTGCTGGTTCGAGCCTGGAGACTCCTCAGTCTCCTCCCTGATGGCAGCAGTCTGAAGCAGCTGTGTAGTGGGTGTGTGGGATCACCTGCCATGCGGTGGGCTTTCCGATTGAGGCGTTTGCTGTGTAAGTCCTGCAGTGAGGGCAAGGAGGTGCCCACGATCTTCTCAGCTGCTCTCACAATGCGCTGGAGGCTCTTGCGGCATGATGCAGTACATGCACCAAACCACACAGTGATGCAGCTGGTCAGGACACTTTCTATGGCACCTCTGTAGAAGGTGCTCATGATGGGGGTTGAAGCTCCAGCCCTTTTCAGCTTGCGGAGAAAGTAGAGACGCTGGTGAGCCTTCTTTGCCAGTGCTGCAGTGTTCCTGCTCCAGGACAGGTCCTTTGAGACGTGCACTCCCAGGAACTTGGTGCTGTCTACTCTCTCCACTGCGGTGCTGTTGATGGTCAGAGGGGGATGTTGGGCATCCCTCTTCCTGAAGTCCACAACAATCTCCTTTGTCTTCTCCACGTTGAGAGTGAGATTGTTGTGTCCGCACCACAAGGCCAGGCGGCTCACCTCGTTCCTGTAGTCCGTCTCATCGTTGTTGCTGATGAGACCCACCACTGTTGTGTCGTCCGCAAACTTGATGAAGTGGTTGGAGCTGTACGATGGTGTGCAGTCGTGTGTTAGCAGGGTGAATAGAAGGGGGCTCAGCACACATCCTTGTGGGGCCCCTGTGTTCAATGTGATGGTGCTAGATGTGTTACTCCCGATCCGTACTGTCTGTGGTCTCCCGGTCAGGAAGTCTAGCAGCCAGTTACACATTGAGGTGTTCAGCCCCAGACTGTCCAGTTTAAGGATGAGCTGTTGGGGGAATATCCTCCCCCGATAGGGATATCTTCCCCCGCGTCAGCGTCATACTGTGATATCTTCCCCCGCATCAGCGTCATACTGAATAACCTTTTAGTCCACGCCCACCTACAGTGTGGGCCCGCCCCGTGTGCATAAAAGTCCACCACACGGAAGGAACACCCTCGAACAGCTTATCATTCAGCCGTCCAAGAGCCAAATGGGGCCCACATAGCTAAAGGGCTCCGCTATACTCGTATAATCTGGGGTTACAATACGTAACCAACGTTATACTTCGTATAGCGTTCGCCCTTTAGCTCCTATTGGATAAAGGGCGTAGCAGGATGTAGTCCATGCCCCATTGGGTCCAGCCCAAGCATGAAGTCCTTGCTCACCCAAAAACACCTCTGCCCTTCCTCATACGTCATCCGTACGTTCTACGTCACGACGCACCAGAGGAGGGTGCTGGTGATCGGTGGATGAGCCTGCAGGCCTGCACTGCGACCTGACAGGCGTGTGACAGCTGCACCGCAGCCTCACAACATTGATTATTGTTTTTGTGTTTTTTTTTTTTTTTTTTTTTTTTGTGTTTTTTGTGTTTTTTTTTTTTTTTTTAAACAAAACGCCAGAAGGCCAGAACAGGCCTCAGCGGCGACCCCAAACAGGGGGACAAAAACTGACTCAGAGTTATGTACAGACAGGATCAAAAGTCAGTAACAACACAACAAACTCAGTCCCAGAGCCCTGAGACTGATGGCAACACTCACACATCCTGCACAGAGGCAGGTGGAGTGGCAGAACAC
The DNA here is from genome assembly GCA_038048925.1 of Garcialebias charrua. NCBI lineage: Eukaryota > Metazoa > Chordata > Actinopteri > Cyprinodontiformes > Rivulidae > Garcialebias > Garcialebias charrua. The sequence continues at coordinate 16,192 of JBBPBX010033534.1, forward strand.
CACATGAAAAATTTGCCCCGCTAATCCATAACTCCCAGGACTGAATTAGTCATGGAGGGACCTGACATGTCACGCAGGTAATACCTTATGAATGTGCAGGGCGTGGTCCACGAGGCCGCCAAGCAGATATCGCTTACTGTCATCCCGCCATGCAAAGCTGCAGAGGACGCCAACGCCCGTGTAGAATGAGCACGTAGCGTTTGAGGAGGTTCTGCTCCACACACTCTGTAAGCTTCTGAGATGGCTTCACACAGCCAGTGTGAGAGCCGCTGGGATGACAGGGCTCGCCCCACAGAGCTGTCCCTGTAGTGGATGAACAAACTCTGGGACTGGCGTAGGCTGGTCGTTCGCGTCACATAGTACTGTAGCGCGCGGACCGGGCACAACAAATGTTGTTTGGCTTCCTCCTCTGAAGTGTGAGGAGGAAGATGGAACCCATTTAAAATAATTTGCCTTGATTTAAACGTACTGTTTAAGTTTTTTGGCATAAAAGCTGGGTTGGGTCTTAAAATAGCAGAGCTTCCATCTTGTTGGATTTGTAAACATGATGGGGCCACCGACAGTGCACACAGATCACTCACCCTCTTCGCTGACGTCAGCGCCAGTAAGAGTGCAGTTTTGAGTGACAGAAACTTCAGTGACACGTTGTACAGAGGTTCGAAAGGAGCTTTGAGCAAGGCGCGTAAAACCAGGGACAAATCCCACTGAGGTGAGAGGTCACGCTTCACTGGTTGACGTCTGCGCACACCTTTCAGAAAACGCTTCAACAGCGTTTGATTAAATAACGTCTTGTCACCAAAACCTTCATGACATGAAGAAATAGCAGCTGCATATACCTTAATGGTACTATACGACAAATTCCTATCTAATAACAGCTGCAGGAACGACAACACGCATCTCAGCTCACATGATGTGGGTTCGACACCTCTTTCAGTGCACCAGCGCTGGAAAGCTGCCCATTTTGACGCGTACACAGCTGATGTGGACGTCGCGCGTGCGTCTTGAATAGTTTTTACCACGGCTGGAGACAGGCCCAGACGGGTTAAACGGTTCCGTTCAGCCTCCAAGCCCACAGGGGCTGGCCTATCTCTGGAGGGTGCGTGATCGCCCCTCCTGCCTGCAGAAGCGCATCCTCTCTCCACGGGAGCTGCAGGGGTTCGTCCCACAACAGCTGCTGGAGGACCGGGAACCACAGCGCGTATTTGCGCTCTGGAGCTATCAGGATGACTGACAGCTTCTCCCTCTGGACTCGCTCCAGGACGCGTGGTACGAGAGCCACAGGTGGGAAAGCGTACAGTAGTTTCTCTGGCCACCAGCTGTGCGCAAAAGCGTCCACTCCCAGAGGAGGGTCGTCCTTTGAGCTCAGAGAGAACCACAATGCGCACTGCGCGTTCTCCCGTGACGCAAACAGATCCACGCTCGGTTGGCCGAACCTGGACCAGATCTGTGTTATTATGTCGGGGTGTAGAGCCCAGTCTCCTTGACGTGGCCCCCCCCTCGACATGATGTCCGCTCCTCTGTTCAGAACCCCAGGAATGTACACTGCTCGCAGAGAGCGTAGGTTCTGGTGAGCCCAGAGCAGCAGCTGCTTCGCCACGTCCAGCAGCTGGGCTGAGCGGACACCGCCTTGTCGATTTATGTACGATGCTGCCACCTGGTTGTCGGTGTGTATCAGTACATGTTGGTCTCGAAGCAGAGGAGCAAAATGCTTCACCACTTTGTAAACTGTCAGAAGTTCTAAAACGTTTATATGGAGGCGAGTGTGTTCTGGCCACCTCGCCCCCACCGTTTGACCCAGACACGTCGCCCCCCAGCCCATCAGGGAAGCGTCTGTGAAGACTGGGATATGAGACGTAGGTGTGGTCATGGAGACTCCTTCTGACAACGTCAGAGGATTCCCCCAGTGACGTAGGTCGGTTTCCGCGGAGGGGGGAACCCTGATCATCCGCCTCTTTTGATGCACCGGATCCACGTGCAGGCGGGCAAACCAGCGTTGCATCGTCCTCATATGCAACAAACCTAACTCCACGACCACGTGACCGGCCGCCATCAGCCCCAGAAGCCGCATGATGGTCGCCGCTGTCACTAATTTTCCTGGTCTGACCCGCGACAGCTGAGTTGCCAGGTCGTGCGCTCTTTGCTCGGAAAGACGAGCTCTCATTGTGCACGAGTTGAGTTCTACCCCCAGATAAATAATCTTTTGATCTGGGAGGGGGGAACTTTTCCCCCAGTTGATTGAAAAACCCAGTTTTAATAAGTGCTCCGCTAAAACTTTGGTTTGAGCTGCAGCTTCCTGCCTCGAGCTGCTTAACAGAAGCAGATCGTCGAGGTAAAAGAAAATCCTCATTCCAGCTGTGCGCAGCGGCTGGAGCGCGGTCCCCACGCATCTGGTAAATGTGCGCGGGGCTAAAGAGTAGCCGAAGGGTAACCTCTCGAACTCGAACTGAGCTTCCTCGAAGGAGAAGCGCAGGAACTTCCTGTGTTTTGGAACTATTGGTATGTGCCAATAAGCGTCCCGCAGGTCGAGTGAGGTGAAGAAATCGTCCTTCTTTACATTTTTCAGCAGCTGCTTCATTGTCAGCATGTGAAAACCCCTCTTTACGATCGATTTGTTGAACGTCGATAGGTCGAGAATCGGCCTCCAGCCGCCTGTTTTCTTCGTGACGAGAAAATAACGGGAGTAAAACCCCGTGTTTTTCTCCTCGTCCGGTACTCTGGCAACCACTCCCTTTGACAGCAGCTCTGTTATCTCTGTCCTCAGGGAGGAGGTCTGCTCCGAGTCTGTCAGCTCTGTCTTTAATATTCCTCTGAAAGGAGGAGGTTTTGCAGCGAATTGAAGCGCATAACCTCTGCGGATGAGCGCGTCCATCCACTTGTCGAGAGTGCACAGCTCCCTCCACTGGGCGTGACTCTCTGACAGTGGGCGCGCGTGCGCGTGATCGTTTGCGCGTGACATGGTCATTAACCATTTCGAGGGCTCTACCTCCGCCACGTGAGTGGCCCACGGGAGCCCTGACCGGAAAGGGACAGTCAGGCTCCCTCGAGCTTGTAGTGGAGGTGAACCCGCGTGGAGGGAAAACGTCACTTCCGCTACACACTGCTCTCCGCTTCAGCGGTGGCTCGTGTTCGCTCTGAGAGACGCGTTTCCTCCCGCTACGCTCAGAGCTGCAGCGCAGATAATCTGGCTGCAGCTGTGAGGGTTCATTGAAGGATGTGAAATACCTGGTATTGTAGAGTTTTGAAGAAGAAAGCTGTTTATTGGAGACCAGCTTTTTATCAGTGGTGGGAAGTGTGCATACCTGAGCCGCTAGAGGGCGACATGACCCCACGGACGAGCTCGACACAAAAGAAACCACATTCTGTTCACTCTCTTGATTTATTGAAAACAAATCAGACACAGAACTTCTTTCATGCACACTCCCTGCAGCCAGTCATTTCTTCTGCTCGCGCTTGCGTGGCTGCTGGTACTGCTGCTGGTGTTTTTGCCCCGACCAGTTTTGTCCTGACCAGTTCTGCCCCTGATTGCGACCGCCCTTCTGGAACTGCTGCGCGGCAGGCGGCTTGCGGAACTGGTTCTGGTACTGGTTCTGATACCGCTGCTCCTTGTATGGAGGGTGGTTCTGGGGGGCTGCATTGTTGGAGGCAGCTGCAGCCGTGGACTGTCTGTACTGCTGCCTCTGCTGGCGATCGTCCTTCCACTTCCGTGGGGGTCGCTGAGCCTCAATCAGCCTCTTCACAGTCTCAGACGTTTCCTCTGCCTTCTTGGACTTTTCCCTAAAGTCCTTCAGACTTGTCCCGAACAGGTCCTCCGATGAGAGCGCTCCTTGGAGCAGGTCCGTCTTTATGGACTCCGGCATGTTCGGCGCCTGGTGTAGCCAGACGGAGCGGTGGATCATGGTTAGCCACCCTGTGTTGCGGGACAGGCAGACGGTGGAGGCGCCGCACAGGTGCAGAATCACGTCTACCATCGTGCCGAGCGAGCTCTTCAGCTGCTCCGGCAGCTCAGCTTTCCCCAGCAGCTTAGATAGGAGCTAAGATGAGCTGTTTCCGGGAATATCCGAACACAGATCCTTCCGTATATCTATGGTTTTAGTGCAGATGGCAGTGAGGTTTTTGACTCAAATATTTAATGGCATAGTTGAGGGTGAGAAAATGCCTGAGGAATGGAGAAAAAATGTGCTGGTGCCCATTTTTAACAACATGGGTGATGTACAGAGTTGTAGCAACTACAGAGGAATTAAGTTGATGAGCCACACGATGAAGATCTGGGAGAGAGTTGTGGAAGCTAGACTTAGGCAAGAGGTGACTATCTGTGAGCAGCAGTATGGTTTCATGCCAAGAAAGAGCACCAAGGATGCCATATTTGCTTTGAGAATGCTGATGGAGAAGTACAGAGAGGATCAGAAAGAACTCCAATTTGTCCTTGTGGATTTAGAAAAAGTATACGATAGGGTGCAGAGGGAGGGGATGTTGTATTGCATGAGGAAATCTTGAAAGGCAGAAAAGTATGTTAGACTGGTACAGGACATGTATGAAGACAGCAGGACACTGGTGAGATGTGCTGTAGGAGTGACAGATGGCTTCAAGGTGGAGGTGGGATTGCATCAAGGATCGGCTCTGAGCCCCTTCTTGTTTGCTCTGGTGATGGACTGACTAACAGATGAGGTCAGGCAGGAATCCCTATGGACTATGATGTTTGCAGATGACATTGTGATCCGTGGTGAGAACAGGGAACAGGTGGAAGAGAACTTGGAGAGATGGAGATATGCACTTGAAAGAAGAGGAATGAAAGTCAGCCATAGTAAGACAGAGTACATGTGTGGGAATGAGAGGGAGGCTGGTGGAACAGTAGCCGTGTTTCCATCAAGGTTTCTAGATGCGCATTTTGAAGTATCGCAGCAGAAAAGCTTAATGGAAACGGCAAAATCCGAATTTACTTCCTCAAATTCGCCAAAAAGTTTATACGCTCGCTTGAGGTGGTTTTTGGGATCTTCGAAAATGAGCAGATGCGCAAAACGACAGATGGAAACAGATTTGCCGACTCAGTTCTGCCGTAGCGAACATTCACGTCACGTGACGTTCAGCTGTTTCCGCTCCGGACAACATGTAACATCGCTAAAACTAGTTGGCATGACAGAATAAATACAACTTGCCCGATAGCAACACGTACCTGAAATATTCTCTCCATTTTGACGAGATGTGTGGCCGGGTTCTGTTTTCAACCGCTACTTCCTGTTTACTGTAGACATGCGTAACGCTGACGTCTGACGTAATGACGCTGACGTCTGACGTAATGACGCTGTGCGTGGCCCGGTAGATGCGATTCAAGCCAGTTGATGGAAACACTTCTGCTTCGCATTAATTTGTATTTACATATTTGCGAGATTTCAAAAATTAGCTCAAAATTCGAAATGAAAATGGATGGAAACACGGTTAGTGACAAGGAGCAGAGGTCACAAAGGTGCAGGACTTCAATTACTTGGGGTCCACTGTCCAGGAAAATGGGGAATGTGGTAAAGAAGTGAAAACGAGAGTCCAGGCAGGATGGAATGGGTGGAGAAAAGTTTCAGGGGTGATTTGTGACAAAAAGGTGTCAGCAAAGGTCATAGGAAAAGTTTACAAGACAGCGATGAGACCAGCTAAGTTGTATGGTCTGGAGACAGTGGCATTGACAAAAAGACAGGAGAAAGAACTGGAAGTGGCAGAAATGAAGATGCTGAGGTTCTCCTTAGGAGTGACAAGGATGGATAAGATCAGGAATGAGATCATCAGAGGTACAGCACATGTTGAACAACTGGGAGATAAAGTTAGGGAGGCCAGACTGAGATGGTTTGGACATGTTCAGAGGAGGGACAGTGAGTATATTGGTGGAAGGATGTTAGAACTGCAGCTGCCAGAAAGAAGACAAAGAGGAAGGCCAAAGAGGAGATATACGGATGCAGTTAGAGAGGACATGAAGGTAGTTGTAGTGAGGACAGAAGATGCAGAGGACAGAGTTAGATGGAGGACGATGACTCGCTGTGGTGACCCCTGAAGAGGGAAAAGCCGAAAGATGAAGATATTTCCAAACTCAAAACTTTGTAAACGGTCAGAAACATTGCACACATAGTTGACACAAGGCTACCCATCATCCTTTGCAGGGTGCACTGTCATTCTGGGAGGCTATTTCCCCCTAAACTTACCAAGTTCTCTCAGTTTCTTGTAGTAAGGTAAATTACTGTTATTCCACATTTGTGCATATCTCTAAATTGTTTAAAACATACAGACGTACAGACATTTATGATGAACCACACACATCTGTAACTGATTTTCTCACGTTATCTTTTTCTTGGTGAGTTTGAGGGAAACTAACATAAAGCAAAACTGAGACACGCTTCTTTGTTATAACGAATAAATATCTGAGGTCTCTGTCTTTCACTCACTCTTTTGACTACTCATGATCTAGCAACTGCCTGATATCAACATCACTCCACTCATGATGCAACCACTAATGCCCTCTAGCACTTGGCGGAGACGTGGTAGCTCCTTGCAAATCATTATCATTTATATAACTATCACTAGCCTGCAAGTGGGGCAAAAATATATCTAAATTGGGTCATTTCTCCTCAGTGTTTAACTGTTTTTTTTGGTTAAGTTTGTTTAGTTACCTTTCATATCAATCGTGGCATGCTGTGAATTTTCTCTACTTTCTGCCTTTGCTGTATCTGGTACACAAGCACATATAATCATATGCCAATGGTGCCACAGTTTCGCTTATCTTATTTCCAGAAACGTCTTTGCTGTGAGTCACTGCTGCATCAACTGGCTTATTTTAGAGCGAGATAGATTAATCCACACTTCAGGAGGTGAGTCACGGTCTTCAGCTGCCTGCTTCACTGGTTTCACTTTATTTCTTGTTGACACTCCATTCTGTGTGAATATTAGAAATTAGGTACTCAAACATTTGACTGTGGCCTAATATTTGACTAGTTTATGTCTAAACCTAAAATATAATTTAGATGATAATATGGGTTTGATTTAAAGAACTTCAATAAAGATTCTTTTGACAGGAATGGAAAAAAACTCCAGTTTCTGAAATAAAAAGCCAAAATAAAGTCTGTGCTAACTTAGCTTCTCTCTGAAAGTAGCAAAGTGTTTATACGAGCAAATGATTTAGGCATTTTGTGCACACATTTATAGTATGTACTTCATTCATTAAACATCACAGCCTAAAATGTCTAAACTCACCCTCAACTAGGATTGTAGACATTTAAAACAAGGTTCAAAAAGAAAATAAGACAACATAAAGTTAAAAAAGACAAATGAAGGAGGAGAGGCAAGGAATGAGGAGCAGAGACATTTAACCAAACAAGACTGCTTTGTATCAGAGCTGTCGTTTGTCAGACATCAGGTGCGCTCCAGCTGCATGCTCAGTTTGTTTGAGTCTTGTCACACAAGGGTGTTTGTGGCCATGTATATATTTATCTTCACTTCACAAGTGCAATATTGTCACATGCCCTACAGGTATCACTGATCATCTTTGCTGGTTGCTCTTTCAGGAAGTCTCATCACTCCTCTCTTTTCTCTGGGTGCATTTTAGAATTTAAAGCATCCATAAAAGTATTAATGTTTTGCTGTATTTGATTTCCAAGACACAAGTACGAAGAAGAAATGACACATAAATTAGAAAAATGAGGAAAAACTGCCTATTTTTTGCATCTATTTACGATTTATTTATACTGGTAGTCTCACTGAGTTACGAGGACTCATTTTCAAGAGAGACTTGTTTTTGGGAGCAGATGGTGGGGGTTAAGGGCCTTGCTCAAGGACCCAGAGTGGGGCAAATGAGGGTGGAGGCAGGTGTGGGTGCTTCACCTTTTTCACCCCCATTTTGATGTTGTTGGTCCACCGAGTAGAACCGGCGACCTTCCCATCACAGCAGTCCTTCCTTCTATTTTATCTTCAGATATGTTCCTATTGAGTTTGTTGATTCCTGCAAATATTTGGGTATATTCGTCGATTCACATCTCTCTTTTAAGCTCCACGTCAAAAACTTTGTAAAGAAACTGAAAGTTAAACTGGGTTTCTTTTTCAGAAATAGATCCTGTTTAACTCTGAATACTAGGAAACACCTTGTATCAGCATAGTCAATGGAGGGAAGGAAAGTCACATGTGACTTTCCTTCCCTCCATTGACTAAGCTGACATTATTTACATGAGCACCCCTACAAGCACTTTGCAGATGTTGGATGTTGTCTATCACGGTGCACTAAGATTTATAACTGGCTGTAACTACTGTACCCATCATTGCACCCTGTATTCACTGGTTAACTGGACATCATTAACTTCACACAGACTCTCTCACTGGTACATTTTCATCTTTAAATCACTTTTTGGTCTGCTGCCTTCATACATCTCCTCCTACATGTCTCTGTGTGAGTGCAGCTACAGCGTGCGCTCTCAGGACATTATTACCTGCAGTGTTCCCTCAGTGAGGACCGAACTTGGCAAAAAGACCTTCTCCTACTCCACTCAGGTTTCCTGCAACATCTTTCAAAAAGATCTGAAGCTCTCGACCATGACCTCTCTAAGTGGCTTCAAACGTCAAGTTCCTGGCAAAAGCCAATGCAGACATGTTCCTGTTTTGAGTATTTTGTATCACTTTACAATGTAACTGTTTTGAATTTTTTGAAATACTTTTCTTCCATTTTTTTCAATTTACCATATGCTTTCTTTTATGATTGTCTATTGTTATCATCACTTTGTTTAAAACAGTTCTCTCTTGTAAATGAGTCCTCAAAGCTCAATGAGACTAACCTGTATAACCTGTTCATGTTTGTGTCTCTTTGAACAGACAACACCTGCTGAGCCTGACCTGATGGACAGACCTGTGTCCTCTGTTCTCTCCTCACTCCTCCTGCCTCCTGCAGCTTCTCTCCATCCATCACCTGTGTGTCACATCATGTGACTAACCCTGACATGCATCCACATCAATGACTGCTGCCAAAACAGGAACACACCTGACCTGATGGACAGACCTTCTGGTCTGTGTCCTCTGCTCTCTCCTCACTCCTCCTGCCTCCTCCAGCATCTTCCAGCATCGCTTCATCACATCAGGACCACACACCTGACCTGAACTCACATCTTACCTCTGCCTTTCTGGACTCCCATGCCCCCATCATTCATGGTTGAGTCATTGCTCAATGGCTAAGCAGTTCCATCTGATCAAGGTTTGACCATCAGAACCACATAATAAGCCTGACTACCTCCACTTCAATCAAAGTAAGGGAATTTTCTTTTCTATGCTGTTTCTGTGCTGATTCTACCTTTTTAAAGTTCCTGGACTCTACACTAAGGCACTGGTTTTTCATACATGATGGTTGAAAACTGAATTGCTCCTGATGGTTGAACACTGTTTCTGATGGGTGTGATTTTATTTTCTATTCATTTTCTGTGCTGAAAAATACTGTACCTTTTTTAAGTTCCTGGATTGTACACTAAGGCACTTTGTTTTATAGTTTATTTATTTATTTATTGAACGTGCTGTGCAGAACAGTATTGTACTGTTGTGCAGTAAAACTGTACAGGTATGTGTTTATGGATGATTGTGTGATGTAATGTGTTAGCTAAGTGTTTGTAAATAAAGTTCTGTGCATGTTTATGGACCAGTATGTACGCTTGTTCAGTCTCATGGCGATAAACGGGTGTGTGGCGCTGCGTTAGCGGTCATTGCCGCGACTTACGGCAAAAATCCGGACTTACGAACGACACGTGCTATGGGTTCCGACTTACGGCAAATTCGACCTACGAACGGTCCTTAGGTCCGGAACTCGTTCGTAAGTCGGGGACTCCCTGTATATAGTTGTTTGGTCCCTCCCTTCTATCCATTGCCTGCATTCCTCCAAGACACTTTAAATAAATGGATATAAACATTTGTAAAATTGTAAAATTTAAATCATATAACATACATAAATGTTATGTTCATGTTCATTATGTTGTGAGAGAACTGCAGTCACCCTAGTATGAGAAGTGATCTCACTAATGAACTGTTTGGATTTGGTTTTAGGCTACAGAAATCAATAGAAGTCAACACAATTTCCTCATAAGGATGAAACACAGAACTTGTGTTTGCATGCTGTTTTTTTTCACTTCAGAGTTTTTCTTCATCACCATTCACACCTACAGCTGGATGCTGCAATCAGCCATTGCTGTGTCGTTGAGTGTTGCACGGTTCATTGAATGTGTAGCTTAGGGTTACTTCAGACTATTAAGCCCAGTGGAGCTTAGTGTCTCTGACATTAAAAAAAAAACTGTCTTTCAGTTTCAATTTTACTTTTGAAGACACAAATCTAAAGGACAGAATAATTTTTCCCCATCAAGACTGACTGAATCTGCACCAGGTTTCTCTCAAAAGTCTTTAGACTGCAGAACACTGTAATTTTCCAACCAACCAAAAATGACCAACATTTACAGTATAAAGGATAATAATAAAACAGGTTCCTAAACTTGGAACTGCACAAAGTTTTAAACCCATGCAAAACATCCAGTGTATTACAAAGTATATAGATTTGACGTGTCTGTTTTATTGTGTTGTTATTTATTCAACTTCTATCCCAGAATGTGGGCATTGTGCAGAGGCTTTGGTTTAGTTTTGAACATGTTTGTCATTTTTTCTCTTCAGTCGCTTATTCTTGCTTTTTGCTGTCCACCATTACAATAACTGACCCTCGGTGTCTAATATAAGGATAGTCAAGTCAACTCTGAACTGATTTTCTATAGGGTTTCCAGTTCTTTCCACAGGTCACTGGTTCCAGAGGCAGTGCCAGCAAGCAACACTTGACAGTCATCCCACTAACCATGACCAGGGTTATAAGAGGCTGCAGAAGTGCATCGTTCATTGCTGGAGCATTACTTACCTTCTGGTACTTGTGCTTTCGGCCTCCTTGTGTAATCCTCCAGACTTAAGTAATCTTACCTTGTGTTCTCCTCACATTCTCTTAGAACCTGGTCCCTGCGCCTCCTGTCCTGTGTTGAACTGACTGTTCTTGAACCACCTACTCCTACATCTACCTGTAAATCTTCTCTCCAGCTGACACCCTGTAAGATAAACTACAATCTGCAATATCAACTACTTCTCTCAAGTCCCTGGCCTCTCTCATTCCCTTCCAGGATTCCCAGGGTGTCCATGCTGTATAGGGACTGTTAATATCTACACTGTAAATACAATAATTATCAGTCAGGTCATCTGGACAGTTTCTCTTTCTTTAATAGAGACATTTTGCCCTCTATCTGGAGGGCTTCATCAGTCTGAGGAGTTCCAGTAAACTGTTTGCCCCACCAAGCAGTAAACTTCTTAGGTTAAGTGGACCAACCAGTTTGCTGGAGCTAAGATGGTTTCTGGGGGCCGTCCTGTCCCTTGGCGACTCCTCCCAGGCAGGCAGCCACAGCCAATGTGGTTCAAAGCAACAAAGTTCATGCTCAATTATCCAGGTATCAAATCCACTAATTCTCAGAAACTGTCCAGATGACCTGACTGAGAACTACTGGATTTGATACCTGGATGATTGAGCATGAACTTTGTTACACTGTAAATAAATCACTTTATATCCTTACAAGAGTTTTGAGTCTGTTATCTTTCTCAGTCCGTTTTATCTAGATAAACACCTCCATTGTGAGATTTTCTGTGAAATAGTTATGGATATTTCATCAGCTCTTACGTCAGTCATAGAGCACAGAGTGTGGAAAAACAGGCAAAAGTCTTCATCCAGACTAAGCTAATAGCTAGCCAAATGAGTGTCTTTTTTTTCTTGTCCCTGAATTTAAACTTGTGTTTAGTTTTGGTTTCTTTGTTGAATGCTGTTCCAACACCATCGATCTGCCTCTGATTCTGACTACCCACTCCTCACTCTTTTCAGTTACATCTTATTGCATTTTCTCCATGTCATTGCAATATAAAAAAAAATTTGCGTTGTGTAATGCCAATAAATATGTTTAGGTGTAGCTTCATACGGATGTACATAACTACATCTTCAGACACATGGTGTGCAACTTTAAAAGCTAAATGAATTTTAAATAATTTAGTTTGTGTGTATTGGCTGCGGTAGCTCAGTGGTAAGTGCCGCAGTCTTGTAATCCTGAGGCTTAAGTGGAAGTTGTGTCAGCAGCCGGCGTAAAACAATTGCCAAATCTTTCATACGAGTTCACTCGCTGTGGTGACCCCTGGAGAAGGGCGCAGCTGAAATAAAGTTTTGTGTACGTTTTTTGTTATTCAGCAGCATTGTCTGAAATGCACAACCTTACCAGGTATTAGTTCTTCACAGAGTTCTACAGCTGAGTACGAGTATCATTTGAACAGTTTTAATTATGTATTTATTTACAAAGTATTTATTTAAAAACAGGACTTGTTTAGAACACAGAAATAAATACTGGACAAAAATCTCACAATACTTTGTTTTTATATTATTTACCTTGATATGCCTGTCACTTTGCTGCTGGTACACCTGAATTTCCCCACGGAGTAACAATTAAGGTCTATTCTATTCTATTCTTTAGTTTGTAGCAGGTCACTCTTGTAAATGAGTCCACGAGACTCAATGAGATTTACCTGACTAAATAAAGGTTGAATGAATTCTATTCTATTCTATTCTAAACATGTACTGCTCAGTCAAATATCAGATTACATTTAAAGCTTACCTTTTTTAATGTATTTGTGCAAAGAGGATTTTATATGTGCTGTACATGTCAGCTAATATATTCATCAAATAAAAATACTGCGTGCACGGTTACGGTAGTCAGTAGACATGTTTTGGATTAGGACGATGTATGTGTCATAAACGTTCACAACAGTTGCCTGCTTTCTCAGCCTTTTTGTTGGGGCATTAATAAGAAACGTCAAATACTCAGTTTGCTGTAAAGATCTTTGTGGAGACTTTTAAAGCAGAAGCAGGATTTGGTTTTGTAACGATGCACCAAGATAATTCATTGTTCCTATGGAGCTGGATTTGAACTTGTAATCGTCCTCGACATTTGTTAAGGATGACCACCTTCATAACACTATGACAGACGGACGCTGGAGAGAAAACCACATTAGAACATTTGCGTTTTCAACAGACACAACGAAACAACTGAGGCTGAAGAAGTGAGCGTTGCTTCAGGACACAAGTCTAATCTGGTTTAGTAAACGTCCTAAAAACAGGGCAGTAATAGTCAGAATGCATTGAAAATCAAACCAGAGGTGATGCTGTGCTTCTCTGCCTGTGTAGGAGATGGGGAAACAGCAGCAGAAACAAAAACATGGCATCTGTGAAAGAGGTTTTATGAAAATAAAAAGATTTTTCTTTGTGTGCGCATTCATGTCATTGTTTTTTTTTAATTATTCAAATCATCAAAGAATATAAATGTAAGGGCTAATCCTAATACTGTATATATTTCATAAATCGGGTTTTATGAGGGCGGCACTGTAGCGCAGTTGGTAGAGCTGTTGCCTCTCAGCAAGAAGGTTGCAGTTTCAAATCCCGGCCAGGGACCTTTCTGGATGGAGTTTACATGTTCTCTCCTGTGCATGCGTGGGTTTTCTGCGGGTACTCAGGTTTTCTCCCACAGACCAAAAACATGCATGTTAGACTGATTGGTAACTCTAAATTGTCCCTAGTTGTGAGTGAGACAGTGAATGGTTGTTTGTCTCTATATGTCCCTGTGATGGACTGGAGACCTGCCCAGGGTGTCCCCTGCCTCTCACACAGTGATCTCATGACCCAAAAAGGAAGACGCGGGTAAAGATGATGGATGGATGGATGAGTTTTTATGAGGGATACTGACAATAGTGAATTTTTTTTCCCATCATCTAATTTTTAAAGATTGAGCTGCTAATGGTTTTAATGGGTTGCTACTGCTGGGAGAGAGAGAAAAAAAAAACTGACGTAGACCAAGGATATTATTTTGACACATTATTTTTATCCATCCATCCATCCATTATCCTCTGCTTGGTCTGAAGTCAGGTCTCGGGGGCAGCAGCTTGAGCAGGGAGGTCCAGACATCTCTCTCCACAGCCTCCTCTTCCAGCTATTCTGGGAGGACTCCAAGACGTTCCCAGACCAACCGAGAGACATAGTCTCTCCAGCTTGTCTTGGGTCTTCTCCCAGTTGGACATGCCTGAAGCACCTCCCTAAGAAGGCACCCAGGGAGCATCCTTACAAGATACCCAAACCACCTCAACTGGCTCCTCTCGATGTGGAGGAGCAGCAGTTCTACTCTGAGTCTCTCCTGATAACTGAACTTCTCACTCTATCTCAGAATCAAAATCCGAATAAGCTTTATCATTGCACCGAGATACAATGAGAACACGTAAGTACAGTTGTTCGAAAGATGGGCGGAGTGCACAAAGCTGCTACTATAAAAGTGTGACCGTCTTATTCTTGTTCAGAATTATATTTTTCTTAGATGAGAAAAGGCAAGAAAACATGTGGAGAAACGGTATATACTGTATATATAAAAAATAACTCTCACACCATGTCTTAGACAGGAAACGATTTGAGGCATCAAAAAAACCTACCACAGCAAAGCGACATAAATAGACGTGATACATGTACATATTGGCCGGTGAAGGCATTGAATTTTAAAGGGAAGGTTGTAGCATAGTCCAGAGTCCCTCCATCTCAGCCATTGTTCAGATAAGAAGTGTTTATCATCAGCTAAGTTGAGGTTCCGTCACATGTCCACGGCCTTGGGGAAGGGAGGAGTGAGGAGACAGACAGTCCATCGTTGTTTTTTTAAAACATGCTAGGAGGAGTTGAGATAAGTTCACCGTCAAGGCTACATTTTGGATCAGGCAGAACTCGTGAATTGCTGTTTCTACCTTTTAAAGTCTCGCTGGTATACTGTATTCCTCTGATGGAAAATCCAAACAGCCAAATTGATTCCTTACGCCAAAGTCAAGCTCACAGCTTCTCCAAGATATTCCCACCTTCATGTGTACTGTTAGATATTCTGCAGTCCTGATAAATAGCCTGCTCCATCCAGCTCTCTGACACAGCTCCACATAATTCAGTCTGAGTGCTGCCAAGCTTTGACACATCCACACGAATTTGTAGACAATCCAGATTTCACCAGCCAAACAGTAAAACAACCAGTTGTCATTATGAATCCAATTTGTTTCCATTGAGGTATGAGGGTCCTCCTTACCCTGACTCCTGTTGGAAAATGTTGATCAATTTTGTTGAGAAACCAGCTGATCAAGTCCTTCAAATTAGAAAGTTATGCAGGAAAAAAAAAAGAGGGAGAGTCCAGCTACCCTGTGGAGGAAACTCATTTTAACCGCCTGTATCTGTGATCTCATTTTTTCGGTCACAACACAGAGTTTGTGGTCATAGGTGAGGGTAGGAATGTAGACTGACTGGTAAACAGAGCTTTGCCTTATAGCTCAGCTCTCTCTTCACCACAACAAACCGGTACAGAGTCTGCAATATAGCAGACACTGCACTATACTGTATGTCAATCTCACGCTCCATTCTTCCCCCACTTGTGAACATCATCCTGTTAAGATGATGTTAGGTGGCCTATTTTTATTTACTCAATCTATAATAGACCAAATGAGCCATCAAAATAAGGCCAGAAATGCCTTCAGAATGCTTAGAAATGTTTGGAGGTCCCAGCAGTACAATATAAAGACAGCATGAAAGTGGATTTGGCATGTACTTTGGAAAGAATCTGCTAACATTACCCATACAACCCTACATTGGGCATCAAAAGGCATAAGCACGAGAGGCAACCAAAGAACACCTTGTAAAAGTGCCAATTCACAATAAAGGTCTCTCAGGGAACTGTACAGAAATATTCACATACATAGGAAAGCCATTTAGTAAAGTTCTCTATCCGAGCCAGAAGACGTGTTGAATCCTCAATTCGTAACAGTCTCCCTTCCTGAGCAAGCACAATGGCAACAGTGGAAAAGAAAAACTCCCTTTTAAAAGGAAGAAAACTCCAGCAGAACCAGGCTCAGGACAAGCAGCCATCTGTTTCATTGGCTGGGTATGAGATGACAGAAAGGAGAGTCAAGCGAACACAGAATGGTAGGCCCAGATGTAGGTCCAGGTGTACCTGAAAGACAAAAACACATTTCAAGGATAGAAAAAAATACAAATACAAAACAGGTTGAGCAGAGTAAGTAAAGACAGTAGTGTAGTGAAAAATGTGATCAGATTGTCCTCCAACAGTCTAAGCTTATAGCAGCATAACTAAGGAAAAACTCAGGAAACTCAAGCCAACCCTAACTATAGGATTTATTTCCGTCTGAAATCCACAACCATCTCCTTCGTTTTCCTCACTCTGATGTGAAGGTTGCTCTTAGTTTTGGAGCCGTTCCTGTAAGCCCATTATCATATTCAAGCCCCTGTAGTAAAATGTTTTGGTCAACTGTAGCAAATGCAGCACTGAGGTCTAACAGGATCATTATAGACACAAGTCTATTGTCTGAGGCCATGAGAACATTTTTCATTAATTCAACCTTTATTTATACAGGTTAATCCCATTGAGTCTCTGGGACTTAAGCCCCCGGCAGAGCTCAGCGTACAGGCAGTACGCCACACTACGCCGTACGTACGAAGAGGCAAAAGCGTAGCCCCGTAGCCCCGCAGGGCACGAACGCGCAAAGCTCAAATTTTACGACCGCGTACGCGATGCGCGTTGTCTCACAATAAACTTCCCCGGCGCCGGACTGTTTTGTATGTTACACAAATGAATTAAATTCCCCTTTTTCATCGCTGATCTGAACTTTTCTTTTGTTTTTTTTTGCCAAAAGTCAAGTAATCGCTTCCTCCTCTGACTCCATGACTGAAATGAATGAATTTGTCACGATCGAGCGAATAATAACTCATGTCCTACCTGGCTGCGCGACGTTAAATATTTCCTGGTGGGGTGTGGGCTGCAGGACCAAGGCTCCATGTTTTTATTTTTTAGAACTTTTTATTAACATATAAAGTTTAGAAACACCACAGCGGCGGCAGCCAGCCAGATCATGCAGTCTCCCACTCGAC
>JBBPBX010033535.1:0-13860 GCA_038048925.1 Garcialebias charrua
TTGAATTTTATTTCAAATAACTCCAACAGGATACATTTCGTATATGAACATGTTGTGATCACACTAGATTTTTTTGAAAAATATCAGCTTTGTGGTTTTTGATAGAATTGATAATATGTGATACAAAGTAGAAAATAATGGACGTAGGTTGACACATTTATGTCTATAAAACATTGAATTTTATTTCAAATAACTCCAACAGGATACATTTCGTATATGAACATGTTGTGATCACACTAGATTTTTTTGAAAAATATCAGCTTTGTGGTTTTTGATAGAATTGATAATATGTGATACAAAGTAGAAAATAATGGACGTAGGTTGACACATTTATGTCTATAAAACATTGAATTTTATTTCAAATAACTCCAACAGGATACATTTCGTATATGAACATGTTGTGATCACACTAGATTTTTTTGAAAAATATCAGCTTTGTGGTTTTTGATAGAATTGATAATATGTGATACAAAGTAGAAAATAATGGACGTAGGTTGACACATTTATGTCTATAAAACATTGAATTTTATTTCAAATAACTCCAACAGGATACATTTCGTATATGAACATGTTGTGATCACACTAGATTTTTTTGAAAAATATCAGCTTTGTGGTTTTTGATAGAATTGATAATATGTGATACAAAGTAGAAAATAATGGACGTAGGTTGACACATTTATGTCTATAAAACATTGAATTTTATTTCAAATAACTCCAACAGGATACATTTCGTATATGAACATGTTGTGATCACACTAGATTTTTTTGAAAAATATCAGCTTTGTGGTTTTTGATAGAATTGATAATATGTGATACAAAGTAGAAAATAATGGACGTAGGTTGACACATTTATGTCTATAAAACATTGAATTTTATTTCAAATAACTCCAACAGGATACATTTCGTATATGAACATGTTGTGATCACACTAGATTTTTTTGAAAAATATCAGCTATGTGGTTTTTGATAGAATTGATAATATGTGATACAAAGTCTTTATTGTGTTCTTCTTCTAGTGGTGGCTAGTACTGTAGTAAATAGCTTGAGGAACACTACTGCCACCATGTGGTAAGACGAGTAGGATTCTGGACCCCGCCCACAGAAGGGGTACAAAAAAGCTGTGGAAACAGAACATAGATGTGACCCGACCCGAACTGAGCCGACCTGAGCCGATCCAACCCGAGCCGAGCCGAGCGGTGGAAAAGAGGCAAGCTCCATTTACCATTTACCAGTGTTTTTGGAGCCATTGAGTTTAGAACATTGCAAGGGTGTGGGAAGGGTTTATAAAGCCTTAAATATATAAATACTAAAATAAATATGGTGTTTGTACTTTGCCGTTTTTCATCTATTGCGGTGGTGTGTGGAACGTAACCCCCCGTAATCAAGGGACTACTGCATATATTGGGCAGCACGGTGGCACAACTGGTAGAGCTGCTGCCTCTCAGCGAGAAGGTTGCCGGTTCAAATCCCGGTCCGGGGCCTTTCTGGGTGGAGTTTGCATGTTCTCCCCGTGCATGCGTGGGTTTCCTCCGGGTACTCCGGTTTCCTCCCACAGACCAAAAAACATGCATGTTAGGCTGATTGGTGACTCTAAATTGACCCTAGGTGTGAGTGTGAGAGTGGATGGTTGTTTGGTGTGAGTGAGACAGGTCCCTCTTGTAAATGAGTCCCCGTGACTCAACGAGGCTAGCCTGTATAAATAAAGGTTGAATGAATGAAAAAATATATACTGTGTGTGTATATACAGTATGTATATACTGTATGTGACTTTCGGCCGGTAGCCCTCACCCCGATTGTCACTAAATGCTTTTAAAAACTGGTCAGGACCCACATCAAAGCTAACATCAACATAAACGAGGACCCTCATCAGTACGCATACCACGAGAATCGATCAGCAGAAGATGCTATCTCCTCTGTGGTCCACACTACCATCAGCCACCTGGAACAGAAGGACTCCTACATCTGTGTGCTCTTTGTGAACTTCTCATCTGCCTTCAACACCATGATTCCCCAAACGCTGATGGACAAACTATCCACACTAGGACTAAGTCCCTCTCTATGCAACTGGGTCCTAGACTTCCTAACAAATAGACCACAGTCTATCATCCTCCATCATAACCCTCAGTACTGGCTCTCCTCAGGGCTGTGTGCTGAGCCCTCTCCTGTTTACTCTGCTCATGTATGACTGTGCACCGACCCATCCAGGCTGTCATATTGTAAAGTTTGCAGACAATGGGATGCATCACAAACAAGGCAGGAGGTGGAACACCTGGAGAGCTGGTGCAGGAAGAACAACCTTCACATCAATGTTAAGAAGACGAAGGAGATGGTTGTAGACTTCAGATGGAATAAACACACCTACACCCCCCACCCTCCCCAAACATAGGAGGATCTGCAATGGACGTGGTCTCCAGCTAGAAGTACTTGGGTGTACACCTGAATAACAACCTCAGCTGGGGCAACAACACCACCAGCCTGATCAAGAAAGCTCATCAGAGACTCTACTTCCTCAGACGGCTGAGACGAGCTGGACTGGGAAGCTCAGTCCTCACCTCCTTCTACAGGTGTGCAGGGGAGAGCATCCTGCAGCAACAGAAAGAAAAGCTTTACAGAGAGTGGTGAAGGCTGCACAGAAGTCTGTTGGAGTCAGTCTCCCCACCATCACAGACATCTACACATCTAGATTCAGGAAGAGGGTCACCTGCATCATGAAGGGCCCCACTCACCCAGCATGCACACGTTTTGCCCTGCTCCCCTTAGGCAGAAGGTTGAGGAGCATTAAGTGTAGAACCACCCGGCTGAGGAACAGCTTCTACCCTGAAGCTGTTAGACTCATGAATCCCTAGTCAGGATTGTCACTGTGAAAATTACTGTGAAAAAAAATCAGTGTAATGCCACTTGGTGTTGATATGTGCTGCTGACTATCCATGATGCTGATCTCATGCTGCTGATTTATTTCATGTTGCTGTGTTCATTCATCCTCATCTGCTCACACAGACTCAAGTTAGTGCTGCTGTTGTTTGGCACATTGTTTTATAATATCCGTGTTTAGTGTATTCTTAGTTTAGCATATTTCTTAGTTCATGTCTTGGATCTTATTACAGTTTTTCTTTACAATTTGTATTTTTGTTGGATGTAACTGGGATCCTGTGTACATAGTTTCGTTCCACCTCATGTACCACATGTAATGTGAATAACACTAAATTAATTATCTTGAATACTTTAATATATAAATGTACTGTAATGTATGTAGGGGTATGTGTATTTATAGATATTTTGTACTTCATTTTTCTTAATTGTTAGGTGCAGGGTGGGGTTTTACATGCTTTCCAAGTTTAGTCACATCTTCATTATATACGTCTCTCTCTTTTAGATCTAATTGTGTTTGGAGCCACTACTGTATTATTTAAAACCTCTTTTCCCTTATTAGGGATTCATAAATTATGCAGACAAAACATATGCACGGGTGTTTCACATCAGTTAACTCCAGATGCACACAACTAAAAGTTTCTACGCTTGCCAAAGTCTTTCAAACAGCATCAACAGTAAGACGTATTTGTGCCTTGGCTGAAGCACTGCATGCATTTGTCAGATCTGCAACCTGAAGGGAAAACCTCAATAACGAGACAACCCACTCCCCTCACATAAGATCTTCCAACATGAGTGTTCTGGCAGGGGAAGTAGTGGTAAGTTATGGGTGAAGCACCACACTGCACCCTTCCTTCCTCACACCAATTCAGCCAATAAGCTGTTCTCCGCTGGTAATTAAATCATTAAGATGGATTAATAATCCAGTGAGGTTCTAGACTCTGCAACATCTGATGAGAATTAAAGAGGCGTGTGTTTTGGCATGATCACCTCAGTGCTCTTTTTTTGACTCTCACTTTGGGAGTCTTGTTTTCATTTGCAGACTTTGAGACATCAGTCTGAATTTTTCCAATTTCCCTTTTTCCAAAACGCCGTTCTTGTCATCTTCTCTGCTAGTTATTTAACTCAGTGTTAAAAATAAGCAGACAGGAAAATAAAGAACCCCCAACGCAGCCCAACCCGAGCCTTTTTGTATGTGTGGAACTGATTATTGATCAGATTTCTGTTATTGTCAAAAGTCAAAGTCAACTTTATTGTCAGAACTGCAATATGTACAGGACATACACAGGACCGAAAATTGCGTTTCTCTCAGTCCCTCGGTGCAACAGTAACCATCTAAACACTAAACACTAAAACATTTAATAAACATAAGCATAAAATAGTAAAAGTGTAACACTGTCCTGAGTTTTTTCATAATAGTATAAAAGTATGAAAATTTACACCAACACTGAAACACCAAACACCCCTAAAACACCAAACACCCAATGAACATAAGCATAAAATGAAATAATAAAAGTGTAATACTGTCCTGAGTTTTTGCATAGTAGTATAAAAAGTATAAAAAGTATATCTATAAAATAAACTGAAGGTTCTAGCATTGACATTTGCAAAGAGTGGCACAGCAGCATATAAGTTAATGTACACAGTATATGTATGAGGTATTTGATGTTGGTATAGAGGCAAAGTGGCATATGCAGTGAGGCACATAAGGCACATTTGGCATCCTTAGATAAGGCTAGTCAGAGAATACTGTATATGTATCAGCAGTAGTGTAGATAAAAGTAGTGTAAATGTAAACAGTAGTAATAAATGTAAAGCAGTAGTAATAAATGTAAACCGTATTAATAAATGTAAACAGTGAATGTAAACAGTAGTATGACTATAGGCAGTAATGTAATACAAACATTAGTGCAAATATGAGAAGTAGTGCAAACTGAATGAGCACATGACCGAGAGTTTAGTGAATAACCCGTTTGATGACACAGAGTCCAGTGTTAAAAACTTTGTGTTGAGTGGTAATGTGTGAGAAAGTTTTTTGTGTTAAGGCAGTTCAAATGGGAGGGGAGGCAGAGCAGGCAGAGTGTTTAGCATTCTGACTGCCTGATGAACAGAGCTGTCTCTCAGTCTACTGGTACGAGCCTGGAGACTCCTCAGTCTCCTCCCTGATGGCAGCATTCAGCATTTATGTGAACATTTATGAAGCATTCACACTTTTGTTATCCTATAGCCACTTCTAAACTCTTATGGTACATACATTTTTCAGCACCTTTCTTGTTCTAAAATGTTTGTGCTATTTCAACAAATCATATCAAAACCTTCAACTTTTAGGACAAGCCTACTATGCCTTTTGACACTGGTGCAACTTTAGCTTTTTGAAATATTTAGCCTTTTCTGCCACTATTTTATACAAATGAATTTAGCTCATTTTCCATCCTTCAAATCTTTAGATCTGTTTACAACTTTTTACTTCTCCTTTCACATTTTGTTCTGGTTCAGCTTCTTTGTGCAAATTTTATTTTATTTAAATCAGCTACGTTCTGCTTTTTTCAGCTGTTTTGAGCTTCTTTAAGATTCTTTCTGCTAACTACAACATGTTTTGGGCATCTTCTAACATATTTCTGCTAATTTCAGCTTGTTATGCTCATTTCAGATTATTCTGCTATTTTGGCTACTATTTAGCGGTTTTGTTTTTTGTTTTGTTTTGTTTTGTGCTAATTTTAGCTTTTTCAACTAATCCCACATTTTTTGCACTAATTTCAACTGTTTTCGGCCTAATTCAGCAAAAATGTGCTTTCTGCTTCCTTCTGGTAATTTAAGCTTCTTTCTGCCTTTTTACGGTAACTGCTTTTCAGCTCTTTTTTTTAGTTTTTCCCCACTCATTTCAGCTTTTTCAGATAATTTCCGCATTTCGGTGCTCATTTCTGCTTCTTTCAGCCTAATTGGGCAGATATGTTCGTTCTGCCTTTTTATGCTAATTTAAGCTTGTACCTTTTCAGCTAACTTTCTTGCATTGTTCAGCTAATTTCAGCTGTTTTCAGATAAATTCAAGTTTTTGATGGTCATTTATTTTTACTACATTCCTAATGAATTTCTTCATGTTAATTTCAGCTTGCCATGTTCCTTTCAGCTTTTTTCTGCTCGTTCAGCTGTTTTTATGCAAACTTTAGCTTTTTCAGCTAATTCCACTTTATTATTTTTCCACTCCCTTCTGGTAGTTTAAACTTCTTTCTGTCTTTTCAGCCACTTTTCAGCTATTTTTTTGCTCATTTCAGCTTTTTTTTTTTTAGCTAATTTCCTATAGTTGTGGTCATTTCTGCTCATTAAAGCCTAATTAAAAAAGTATGTGTTCTTTCTGCTGTCTTCTGCTGATTTCAGCATGTTCTTCCATTTCATATTAACTTCAGCATGTTTTTTTGTTTTTAGATAATTTCAGCAGTTTTTCAGCACGTTCGTCAGCAATAACCATTGACACTGCATTTTTGCAGGAAATTAAATTTGTCTGGTTTCATCTGCTAAGGAAAGCTCTCAGTGTTAGTTTTTAGTCCTTTAAATGTCTCACATTTCTCCACTGTGAGAAGGGTGAGCTGTCAAACATGACTGAGGCTTAACACAGCCGTTACTTTCTATAAACACAGACAGGCAGACACACACACATCACACATCTGTTCGCTGCTCTGTTCTCCAACAATCACTGACATTGTTAATCCTTGGTGAGTTTTGTGATTGCACATTCAGTAAAAATAACACATTAACCCTTGACCTTACAATCACATGACGAAGACCACCTGCATTGGGCTGTGACATTACATTGTGAAATTTTAAAAAATTTAATGAACCAATAAATAGGCATTCAGAAGACAAATATTGAAAGCTGGCAGGTGGTTTAACTTGATTTCCACAGGGTTGAATTAAATGTCAGTAATGCAGTCGGGTGGAGGAAAATAACTGCACAGCCACAAGTTCTTCTAATTTCAAGGTGGGACCCATTACAAGAAGAAAATGCTGACTTTAAAGGATTTATTTTCCTAAGAATAGGTGGTGCATTTTCTTTTCCTTTTTAAAGACGACATTAATCACATTTCAGACAAAAAGAGAAACATTCTCTTATCTGAACCGTCTATCTCCGTTTAACTTTAATTTTTTTACCTTTAACTCACAACGTTCTCTCTGAGAGTCAGTTTCAGGTGTTTGTAGTTTATCATAAATATCTGCTAAATTCATTTCTACACAGTGTTTTTGCAACAACAAGGTGTGACTGTCTGGATGAGCTGAATTTATTCTATTTAGAAACATACTGAGAGATAACTGTACTGTGATAAATGTAATTAAATGAATGGAATAAATAGTATTAAATGACTACATGAGCTGAAATACTGTAAATATAATCCTTTTAAATGAAATAATCATTTTAGGGGGAAAATCTGTCAGTCTGGAAAATAAATTACACAAAAAAACAAACTACAGTAATTTTATATTAATGTATACTTTGCAAAGGACTTCCTGTGCTATTCTTTTTTATATATATTTGAAAACACCTCTCTTAAAAACTCTGAAATGACAAAACTACAGAAACATTTAGCAGATTAGCGTAACTAAGACCACTATTTTTTATCTAAAATGGTCAAATAATAATTCTCTAACCGTATGCACTATAAATTATTAGCAGTCAAAAACATAAGATTAAAAGTCAGCGCACTGTGGCAACAGATGAAACAAATTCTTTGGTCCTCAAATGTATGAAATATAAGTGGGAAGTAATGACAAGCACAGCTTAAGGTTTTGCTTTCTAAAATGACAGCAGCATGTTAAGTACATGTAGAAACTAAAGAAAGGCCTAACCTGTGATTTAAAACATGAAATGATGTAGAGAACAGAATGGGACGTGTTTTACTGCCAGTCGGAGAGTAAAAGGTGAGCAACAGCAAATGTAGTCTTTAACTCACACAAACACATCAGTGTCTCACTCTCCAACTCTTCTGGCACTTTGTTGGAAGTGATCTGTAATCTTAACCTGATTTAAGCAGACAGGCTGCTTATTTAACATCCACACTTAATAAGCTCAGCAGGAACTTGAGGCCATAGCCGTCATGTGAAAGACTAACGCACAAACAAGAAGCCCTAAACTTTTATTTTATTTATTTTTTAATGTAAGGAACACATCCTGCACATAAAATGTTTTATGGGTGCTACTTTAAAAAAAAAAGTGCAGCTTGATCTTTTAAATGAACTACAAGTGATTTATAAAAACACAACCACCACAGTTTTAGCTGCTATAGTTTAGAACAGGAGTGGACAAATTTTTATTTCCAGGTGATCAAATCAGTATATTTAAAGTAATCAATGGGCCACATAGATAATTAGAAAATAATTTTCTTTGACTAATCTGGTGGGGGAGATCCGTTTTTTTTCTTGTTGTAGCATCCTTAGCTTGCTTGATAAGAATGCCTCCCCAATACTCTTCAGGAACATAAGCCATACTTTCTGTAAACTGGCTCTTGTGACAATATTTTTTTTTGCCTACATATGAAAAATAAGTTATATGTTTGCTTTGCGGAGGCTTCAAGGTTCATTCTAGTTCTGGAAAACCAATGACTTAAAAAAACAAGTTTTAGCCAATCCTAATCCAAAGGTTTTATGGGAGTTCTGCTCTGCCAGCTCCTGCTCCCACAGCCACACCTGTGACCCTGCAACTTGATGAGCACGAGGAGTACAAGAGGCCTCAAAAGACACTCATCCAGTGCTGGAGCATTACCTGCCAACGTGAGTTACCTTTCATGTGCTGTGTTCCTGAAATCTCCTCTGCAGATCTCAAGCTCCTCTGTTGCCTCATCAGCTGCCTCCACGCCTTCCTACCACCTGTGCCTCTTCCACCTGGAACCGTTTGGGTCTACTCTCCCCACGCCTGACCTCAACCACCAACGTAAGAGAGAACTGCAATATCATTATCGCCCTCAACATCCTAGACCAGGACTATTCAACAAAACTGCCCAGGGGGGCACAGTTTCTGAGAGCTAACATCCAGAGATTAAAGTCGTTATGTAAATAAAACTAGTTTTACAACGATCTGTTACCTTTTAAATTTGTTTATTTTGTTACATTGAATCATAAATGCAATAAAAATAACCCAAAATCCAAACTCAGAACCCACCCCCCACCCACACACACACACAAAAATCCTATAAAATATATATATACATGTATATATTTTTTAAATGAAATGGGCCAGATTGAAGTCACCCGCAGGCCGGAAATGGCTCGTGGGTTGCCAGTTGAATAGCCCTGTCCTGGTCTCTAACCTTCTCTCTGCTCCTCAGGGTTCCAGCCCCTCCCCAGGCTTATTGCTTATATCGCACCTCGTAAATAAACACTGTAAACTGATTCTGAGTCTTGGTCCCTGTTCTCATTGGTCCTTACATCTGGGTATAGCCGCATTCGTCAATTGTAATCTTATAAATGAGTAAAAAGTCTCAAAATTGTAGTTCAATTAATTTTGGAGTTATAGATCAAACTGTGTATAAAGATATTTCTGTTTCAGGATTTTTTAGGCGTGGTTTAAATGTGACCGCGTTTCGTCACGCGGTCTAAAGCCCCACCCCCTGCAGCTCCAGCCGTATAAATTAGTTCTTCGCATCGGTGGAGCCGTTCACTCGCGAATCGCAGATAGCATCAGATAGCAATAGCATAGATATTTTGTTCATTGTTAGCTAGCTAATCAATTATGCCTCGTTCCTGCATCTTCCCTGGATGTCGCAATGGTCAGGGCACCCGCTTGGTGACTTTATTTAATTTATTTTATTTACTTGATCTCTGCTGCTGTCAGCCGCGGACACACAGAGTGGACCTCACGTCCCCCGCGCGCAGCCACTGACAAACAGAGTGGACACACCGTCCCCCGCGCGCAGCCACTGACAAACAGAGTGGACACACCGTCCCCCGCGCAGCCACTGACAAACAGAGTGGACAAGTGCTGACAATTGCTTTTCACTGACCTCTTTGGTTTCCTATATTTTTATCTGGAGGTTCAAATGAGTAGGGCTGGAGAACTCCAATTAGGCTGCCAGCCTTCGCGAACATCTTCAGGGGGCAGGACACGGGGGCAGTACTGCGCTGAAACCACGCCCACGCGCTGACACGCCCCCAGCGTTTCAGACCAGGGCACAATTATGATTTTTCATTATTTTTGAGACTTAATTTTATAAGGAAAACAATGTTTTTAATCAGTCAGATTTATATGGTAAAAATGGTAAATGGAGCTTATTTATATAGCGCTTTCCAGCCCCCTGTGAGGAGCCCCAAAGCGCTTTACAATACCAACCATCCACCCATTCATTCAGACATTCATACACCGGTAGTGGTAGCCTGCCTTGCAAGGCGCCATCCAGACCTACCGGGAGCAATTTTGGGGTTAAGTGTCTTGCCCAGGGACACAACGACACATGGTGGGCGGATGTGGGATTCAAACCTTCCGATCGGGTGTCGACTGCCATTACCACTACACCACGGCCGCCTCATATATGGGTAATTAATAACACATATTTATGCCGTGTGACAAACTCAAAACACACATTTAATTTCACTTTACACGGTCTTTAAGTTTCATTGATAATATTAGGGTGGAACATTTAATTGCATTTGTAATAACATTGTGATATGATAAAACAAGATTTTCTAATTGCAAAGGCTGCGATTTGACTGGTCACATGATCTGGTCATGTGACTTGAGACTGAGCGGAGCAGAGAAGGGAGCAGGAGAAGTCAACACTGCGCTTTAACCTGTTGCACAGTGGTGTCAGGCTCGACAGAAGCTCATACATCTGAAAGTTTGGTACCAAAGAGGAGCAGCACGTTGTTTGGAATTATTTTGGCTATAAACAAGAAGACACTGCTCAACGACATGTATTGTACAGAACCTGCCTAGCTGCTGTTGCTACCTCTCGAGGTAACACCACAAATCTTTATCAACACTTTAAAATAAACACCACAAAGCCATTTACGATAGTTGCATGGCTAGAATGTCAACGATCAGGGTTCAACTTAAAGTAAGCAAAGTAAGTGCCGCCGCTTTGGTGTGGTGGATAAAGCGCGCGGCACATGTTGACGCTTCGCCTCTCTGCAGGCGTCGCGGGTTCGCGTCCCAGACCCAACGAGCTGTTTCTGCAGTGTCTCCCCTTCTCTCTGCCCGTTTCGCCCTCTCCCTCTACAATAAAGGCCACTAGAGCTCAAAAATGTAAAAAAATAATTTTAAAGTAAGCAAAGTACCAGCCGACAGGGATCACTGACTGAACAGTTTGAAGGTAGTATCCGTATGAACACAATTCAAAACGGTACACGGAAATAACTCAAGCAATAACGTAGTTCATAGCAAAAGACATAATGCCCATTAATATAGACCAGCCTGGGTTTACGGCTTTGGCAAACACAACAGATAAGCGGTACAGAATGTCTTTGTGCAAAGTTGCTATGGAGCTACACAAAAAATGTAGAAAGAGTTGCAGTGGAGCTGAAAACAGTGGAGTTTTTTGCAACTGAAACAGATTTATTGCTCGTGTATGTTGAAAAATACATGAAAAGAAAACATTGAAAAATAATTGCATATTAAATAGCAATATTCAGGTAAGAAATTGTAATTGAAATATTTTCCTAAATCGTTCAGCCCTAGATAAAATGTTGGTTTTCATCAACTGATTTAAAAGCTTCTTTTCACTTAAGAATACAGTACTGAGGATGGAGATTGTCCAAGAGCCACTATTGGCCCTTGGGTCATATGTTGCCCGAGGAAGATAGCCGATCTCTAAAATGGAGAGTAACATAGGAAACAGTTGAGAGTGTATGGCTTTGCTGGTGAAGCTACCTACCAGTGCATTCATGCTTCACACCCTTGCCGTAGTAGCCCTTCTCACAGATGCAGTCGTACTGCCCCGTGTGAGTACCACACTTGCAGCTGGCCATCACGTCGCAGCAGTCCTTGCCCGCCTCGCACAGAGAGGAGCAGTGTAACATGTCGTCCTGGATGTAGCCGCCCGTTGGCAGGTCTAAAGATGAAAACAAATATGGGTCAATAAAAAATGTAATGTATCAAACCATCATTGTCTTAGCCTTGCACACCAAAAATCCTGAAACACTGGCCAAATTAAATGTCTTTTGTTTTATCAGGCATTCCAAAATAAAAACAAACTTGCACCACTTGAACAAGTTGTAGCAGCAGAAATGCTGACAGCTACGTCTGACTCAGACTCTACTCTTTTCATGTTATGAAGGTAAACCTCCTTTATTTTCTTTATAAGGACTTTTGCAAAGCTTGCTCCAGAGCAAACAATTCCCAATAAAAAGGTCCCAAAAAGAAATGAGAGCTGTGGCAGTGCTGTGGGCAGCTAAACTGGGAATGTAACTTGGATTTGAGCCTGGGGGCAAAAGTGTCTTTGATGCTGCTGCCATGCCCAAGACATGAATTAAGATTTACTTCTAGAAACTACTTTCCTAATTTGTTTATTGCTGCAGAAAGGCTCGGAGGGCCACAAGTTCTCTGGCATAAGCTCATAATTCATGTGGCTCCATGTCCTAAAACATGAATGTTTGCTTTAAATGACTGGAGGCTGAGTTGGGAGGATGGAGAGCACTGGCTTTCCTTTTTACAAATCTGACTTCAAGTCTTGCTCCACGTAAACTTTCAGACACTGTGAGCATGCATGTCCAGCAGCTCTAAGATCATGTGCATAACTTAGAGGTCACTACAAACTTAATGTAACTTAATAGTTTATAAACACAAAGGAATCCTTCTTTTAACCAAATTGTGGAAAGTCTTTGTCTAACGTGAGCAAATGGCAGAGGTTCTCGAATTTTTGGGTTGAGGGACCCCATCATGGCAGCACGGTGGCACAACTGGTAGAGCTGCTGCCTCTCAGCGAGAAGGTTGCCGGTTAAAATCCCAGTCCAAGGGCCTTTCTGGGTGGAGTTTGCATGTTCTCTCCGTGCTTGCGTGGGTTTTCTCCGGGTACTCCGGTTTCCTCCCACAAACCAAAAACATGCATGTTAGGCTGATTGGTATATTGTCCCTAGGTGTGAGTGAGAGAGTGAATGGCTGTTTGTCTCATTTGTCTCTGTGTGGCCCTGTGATGGACTTGCAACCCGTCCAGGGTGTACCCCGCTCCTCGCATTGTGATTGCTGGACATGGGAACCGGCAACCCCCGTGACCCAAAGAGGAAGTAAAAGATAATGGATGGATGGATGGATGGATGGATGGATGGGACCCCCTCATAACCCTCATGCTTATTAAATAATTGTTTTCAATTTGTCTCTTTAATGCAATAAAAATATTTGTGTATAGGGATGTACAATTTAGGGTTTTAAGCCGATATCCGACGTGCCAATATGTTTAAAAGGCCAATAATCAATATCAATACCGATATTTTTTCTAGACTTACTTACAGAGACTGCATAGCTTTCTCTGCTGCGGAATTAAACTACTACATTATTCTGCATGGTCTGTGTCAAGTTGGTCTGTTAACAAATGCAAACAAAAAGGGGGCTGAAAATGATGTAACACTTAAACTTGTATTGTTTAATGTTAATTTTATTTATGACATTTACTCTCTCTAACACAACACTCTGTCATACAAAAACAGCACATTTTGCATATATACACACAAACACACACACACATATATATATATGTATGTATATATATATGTATAAATATATAATTTGGGCAGCACGGTGGCACAACTGGTAGAGCTGCTGCCTCTCAGCGAGCAGGTCCCCGGTTCAAATCCCAGTCCGGGGGCCTTTCTGGGTGGAGTTTGCATGTTCTCTCCGTGCATGCGTGGGTTTTCTCCGGGTGCTCCGGTTTCCTCCCACAGTCCAAAAACATGCATGTTAGGCTGATTGGTAACTCTAAATTGACCCTGGGTGTGAGTGAGACAGGTCCCTCTTGTAAATGAGTCCCCGTGGCTCAACGAGGCTAGCCTGTATAAATAAAGGTTGAATGAATGAAT
>JBBPBX010033535.1:14180-33197 GCA_038048925.1 Garcialebias charrua
ATTTTTGCAAACCCCCAAGCACCAGCTCGCAGACCCTCAGGGGTCAGTTTGAGAACCACTGTTTTAAAGGATGGAAAGTAAAGTCTAATGACGGCAGCAAAGAGCATGTGAAGTAGATGTTGTCAGATTTTGTATGAAATATTACCTTCTTCCTTTTAAGTCAACACTGACTCCTAACAGGGTGAAAAGTGTGGTGAATTCAAAAAGATCAAATGGTGATGGGACAGTTAGGACTTCAAGGACCCAGTCAAACAGTTTATTGGCTTTCATTTCTATTTGCTAAAACAGTAGCTGCATTTCAACCAAAAATAACATTGTTTTTTCAAGCAGTGAATGTTTCTCAGGAAAACAAAATGTTTCCTCAAAACAGGGTTACTGTAAGTTCATTTTCACTAAGAACCAAATTATTGCAAAGAATAGGCAAATGTGTGTAACAAATGTGAATATTCAGTGTTTCACTGCAGTGTCAGAGGTGAAAAGCCAAGTAAAGTGCACAGAGCAGAGAAGGCTGAAGAGGGTTTCAGCTGCATTTAGTCATCATCTGGCAGGGTGATTACTCACAACAGTATTTATCTTTTGTTTCTGCTTTCACTTGTGATTTGGGGTGTAATGCTTTTGAAAAATAATCCCAGATGTTTACTACAATTGCATTAACTCCACATTTAAAAGCAGAGACTCTGTCTTGCAAACTAAATGTAAAATAAAACCATCACACGGACAAATAGCACAATTTCTGCATTTTTGTTTACCTTCGTGCAGAGCGTGACGAGCCAGAGCCTCGAACTCTACAAAGTTGTGCACCAGGTAGCAGTGTTGCTCTTTAGGGTGTGAGGCCATGTCATGGAGCTCCCTGAAGTTCCCCTGCCAGATGCCCAGAGTGAAGATCTCAACACCTCGCTCCCTCAGAGCTGCCGCCACTGGACGAGGGTCTCCACCGTTAGAGTAACCATCGGTGATGAGGAAAATGACCTTTGTGGCGTTTCCACGGGACTGACGAAGAATTTGCTGCAAGACAGAGAGAGATTTATTTATTGATGAGAAGAAATTATTAAATCAACATTACTTTTATTCATTAAACATTAAATGACTTCAATCACATTTTAGCACATTTGTTTAATCTTGGCTTGTGCATGACAACTTGTGTTTAAGCAAAACAAGATGTTAACGTTGTTTATTCGTCATATGCAGGTTAACACAAGGTCAACAGTGCAATGAAATGTTCAGGATGAGAAGAACCAATTTGACTCGCTAAAAACAAAACAAAAAATGAACAAGAAATACTAAAGCATGCAATAAGAGAACTAAATAAAGTACCAAAAAGTGAAAAAGAACTATAATATTTAAGGTCCAAAATAAATATAGTAAACAAACAACATGGTAGAATATAATGTCGTAAGTAGGATGACTTTTGTATGAATAAGTATTTCACAAATAGTAATAATAAAACAACAAACTTGCACCACCAAAAAATGAACAAGAAATACTAAAGCATGCAATAAGAGAACTAAATAAAGTACCAAAAAGTGAAAAAGAACTATAATATTTAAGGTCCAAAATAAATATAGTAAACAAACAACATGGTAGAATATAATGTCGTAAGTAGGATGACTTTTGTATGAATGCTGTCACTGTATATGTCGTAAAGTTTGACCATTCAAACACACGCCCCACACTTCACTGTGATTGCCAGCATGCTTCCAACTTAGCTCCACTAAGCCCTAATTACATTAGGGCTTAGTGTATTACTAGCTGATGTGATGTCTCTCTTAGTTAATCCTAGATGTTATTATTGTATTTCTCTTGCATTTGTTGTTGGATGTAACTGGGACCCTGTGTACATAATCTCGTTTTCAACACATGTACTACATGCGGTGCAAATGACAATAAATTCTCTCTGACTCTCTGACTCTGACTCTGACTCTCTAATAAACTTTGAAACTCTCTTTAGGGGCTTGAACCGGCGATCTTCCGATCCCAGGTCCACCTTCTCTAAACTGTTTTTAAGTGTTAATCTTGTTAAATTCTTGTTCAAGTCCACCCGTGCAGCTCCGGCGGCTGCCATTTGGCAGCCAATCGATTTCTGGCACAACACCAGCCCACGTTTCTGGGTGGTCAGCGGTGATGCATAATAGATGTGACTTACAAGGCGAAGCAACTTATTATTTTTTTCTACTTTATTACACATATTTGGACTGATACAACTTTTATGGAGGTGCGACGTGTATGGCAGAAAGTATGATAAATGATATAAAACTGATAAGCTTTAGGTCCATTCATCAACTCGTCTACTGCATAAGCTTTGGAGGTGCCAACACACAGCAGTTAAGTACTGTATACACACAGCCAAACACACCAGTATCCAACTACCACTAGTTTTCATGCTAAACTTATCTAATGTATCTACATCAAATTTCATATATCTTTATCTACCGGTACATCAAACACTGAAAACCAAATAAGTCTTTCTTTTAACCTCACAAATCTTTTTTTTGAGTACAATTTTTAGGAGATGTTAAAAATTTATTTGACAAGTGCGTTAAAATCATGTCTTGGTTTATATAGTCATGCTGTCACTGTATATGTCGTAAAGTTTGACCATTCAAACACACGCCCCACACTTCACTGTGATTGCCAGCATGCTTCCAACTTAGCTCCAGCTTTAGTGACATGATTCAATTGAAAAGTAAAGAACGTCACACAAGACCACTAACAACAGCCCATATTTCTAGGGATCATACAAACCCTACATCAGCATGGTAGAAAACGAGTACAGGCTGGGAGGAAGGGGCAGAAAACAGGGACAAAAGCTCAACAATTGTAATTATTTCTTCTACAGACTATGCAGCTGCTTGCCAGTGGTCTAAAACCACCAGCGAAAGCTGCTGTGTCCGCCCCGGACACCAGCTACAGTTCTCAAACTATCTTTAGCCAGCACTTACAATCCACCACATACAATTAAAAAGAACATTAAAGTCTCAGAAACATGTCTTTATCTTGCTCTAAAGTAAAAAAAAAAAAAAAAGATCCAGCATGGCCATCTGCTTTCTCTACCCCAGAGACCAAGTTAAAAGGGTCTTGGTTTGTGTTGATGTTGTTTTAAATGAGATTAAGATGACATAAAGAGAAAACCTCTGGAACAATGGATCAAAAGAAGATGGTAAAGCTGAGAGAAAAAGACAGAATGAAAGAAACTGAAGACGCAAAAGGAGCCAAGTTGAAGTCAATGAGATAAATATCCACTTACTGGCTTGCTCAAAGTCACAAAGGTCATGGCATCCCATAATGAAACAAACAGAAACACAAAAATGTGTGACAGGGAGGAGCTTTTTCTTTATTCTTAATCCAAGATGGATATTATGGTTCTACATGATGGATTATAAAGGGAGAAGAAAAGAAAGGCATGACCTCAGAGGAGAGAAAGCTCTGGTCTTTATTGGCTAATTGGCTAACCCGTTAGCAGATCTGGCATGAGCAACGTAATTACAAAAGAGTGAGAAAAGAAGAGAAGGATGGAGAGAGATTAGAAGTATGTCTGATTGTCAACACTCCAGACTTCTGCTCTGGTTGTAACAATGGGAAGACTGACGACGCCCACTCTCAGCTTTGGGTGCACCTTGTTAGGGTGCCATCATCTTTGTTTCTAACTGTTCACCTTAAGGACATTTCCATATCAGAAAAGAAAAATTGTATTAATCGGCATGCTTAGCATTTATCCACGGTACATTCTTTTATGAGGCGTCCCCTCAGAGGGATGTTGGGTCACAGTGGTTTCTGTGTTAACCTTGAGTCATCGGCTGCTATGAGAGACTGTGGAGATGCCACCAAACGGAGCATACGCATGTATT
Source organism: Garcialebias charrua (assembly GCA_038048925.1). Classification (NCBI taxonomy): domain Eukaryota; kingdom Metazoa; phylum Chordata; class Actinopteri; order Cyprinodontiformes; family Rivulidae; genus Garcialebias; species Garcialebias charrua. The sequence goes on from JBBPBX010033535.1 coordinate 18,026, forward strand.
CCCACTAATAATAGCCTCGTGAATAGCCTCTGCATATTTTAGGTCAGAGTATTAACATAAAGGAGACCACAGATACCAGCGTGTGGGAAGGCAATGCCCTTCACAGAAACTCTCATCTTATCATAACATATTGGCAGGGCAGCAAATCATTTAGGCTTCTAATGGTGGCAGCAGCGACAAACACATTCTTGATTTCACGTAAAAACATACAATACCGTATATACATTATTTCAGATACAGTTAAAATGAAACTAGCATTCCAATTGAAAACTTGCATATCGCCCACTGCCTTGCATGTCAAAATTTTAGACAAGGACATCATATGATCAAATCACCCAGGAAATAATTTGGGATAACTCCCAGCTACTACCACACCCAATTTCAATTCATTATCTGTAAAGCTTGCTGTGTTATACCCGTTTTTGAGTTTGCTACAGCTGGACAGCTGTGGAGGCCATCTTAAATTGGGTTGACTTCAAAAATGAATCAGTTGTAGATGTCTTTCCAGCAGTTTACTTTCTGAGAGTTTCAATTGTGAGGCCAGCTACTACCACACCCAATTTCAATTCATTATCTGTAAAGCTTGCTGTGTTATACCCGTTTTTGAGTTTGCTACAGCTGGACAGCTGTGGAGGCCATCTTAAATTGGGTTGACTTCAAAAATGAATCAGTTGTAGATGTCTTTCCTGCAGTTTACTTTCTGAGAGTTTCAATTGTGAGGCCAGCTACGTGGTCTGGAGACAGTGGCATTGACAACAACAAAAAAACTGGAGAAAGAACTGGAAGAGGCAATAAAGATGTTGAGATTCTTCTTAGGAGTGACAAGGATGGATACGGTTAGGAATGAGATCATCAGAGGTACAACACATGTTGAACATCTGGGAGATGAAGTTAGAGAGGCCAGACTGAGATGGTTTGGACATGTCCAGAGGAGGGACAGTGGGTATATTGGTAGAAGGATGATAGAAATGCAGCTGCCAGGGAAAAGACAAAGAGGAGATGAATAGATGCAGTTAGAGAGGACATGGAGGTAGTTGGAGTGAGGACAGAGTGAGATGGAGGATGACTCTCTGTGGAGACCCCTGAAGAGAGAAAAGCCAAAAGAAGAAGAAGACTTTCTGAGAGTTTCAATAATATCCATCCGGTGGCTGGAGAGATATTATGCTAACAGACAAGCACATACACAAACAAGCAAATTGCATTATTACCTGCAACATGTGATAATACCACAAAACAAGTCCCTAATAGATAAAACACTACAAGTTTTCATAAAACCGATCTACTCTGCAGCTGTTTTTGTTCATAGTGTTTTCCTGTTGCAGCACGGGATGAAAGAGAATAAAACAAATTAATTACACCATAAAGATGAAGGGGTCATGATGGAATGACGTTAAAAAAGCTAACTAAATTTTAAGCTTCAAAAGTTTAGAGAAAAAGCTACGATAAATTAAAGTAATCTATGGTCTTGTGAAATGATGTATTTCTAAACTGAGTTAAAACAAACAACATAAAACAAATGGGAGATATTTCCTTTGACGTACCTAAAAAAAGAGGATGTTCAAGGATCTGCTAGACATTTCAAATAACTGTAGGTCACGCACTACGTCTACTAAAGCTACTTATATCATACTTCACATACTGTACTTTAAAGACACCATATCTACGTGTCAACGAGGAGCTTTTCTATACGTCGTCTGTAAATACTTTTTTTGTTTGTTTCGCATTGGGCATGAACTTCGATTTTCAGTTTAGATCCAAAGATGACAATCATTAAATGGTTTAAGTTTATCTGGTTCAGGGCCAATGATATCTATCATAAAAAAAGTGGTGACAGAGTAGAAACCAACAGGCCTAAAGGGAATACTGGTAAGCGGATCTATGCCTCTTTTCCGAATCACGTCAAACTTTGGCAGGAAGCAACAGAAAGACGAGCAAACCATATGAGGAGCCGGTGACTTCTTTAATATACTGCACAGGAAAACCATACGGCCACAGACCCACCTCATACAGACATGCACAAAGATGGTCTAACAGATTCTGTCAGTTTGGATAACTGCTGCTCAGAACCACTGTTGGAAAGCTTTCCACTCTGTCTATATAAAACAGACGTTTTTTGTCTTTGGTCATCAAAAATTTGGATATTTTCATTGAAAGTCAAGCTTTTGTGTCCAATGGTATTCTATTACAAAATCATGTTACTTTGGTTTCTTCCCACAGACCAAAAACATGCATGCTGGGCTGATTGGTAACTAAATTGTTCCTAGGTGTGAGTGAGAGTGAATGGTTGATTGTCTCGTTTGTCTCTATGCGTCCCTGTGATGGATTGAAGACCTGTCCAAGGTGTACCACGCCACTCGCACAGTGACTGCTGGACATGGGCACCAGTGACCCTCGCGACCCGAAAAGAAAGAAGTGGGTAAAGATAATGGATGGATGTTAGCTTGGTTAAACTATATATTTGAAATCCAAAAAAGCTAAGTCTGGTCCTCTGGACATTCAAAAAACAAAAAAACAAAACAAAGCAAAAAATTGTAGAAACGTTTCGTCTTTCGTCCGAAAGACTTCCTCAGTCTGAGGTGCTGGGTTCAGCTCAGTCTTATAAATAGCACCCTCTCACAGTGTTACACAACCAGTTGGCTGATGACAGCCTGAAACCAGCTGCTCACATGATCAAGGAGGACCATCAGCCTAACAATGGATCGTTAGCACCCTGATGGTTGTTTGCTATTCACAGAGGGCTGAGTGATACCAGCAATCACAGCATTGTAGGAGGGGGACAGTTGAACCCGGAGGCCTCCACCCCTGTTTAATGATGGGCGGTTTCTTTTCACAAAGATGGCCTCCTTTACTCCTCTCTCAAACCATCGTTCCTCTCTATCAAGGATGTGAACATCTTCATCCCTGAAAGAGTGACCGCTGGCCTGGAGATGAGTGTAGACTGCAGAGTCCTGACCTGATGATGTTGATCTTCTGTGCTGGGCCATCCTTTTGGCCAGTGGCTGTTTAGTTTCCCCGATATAAGACTGATCACAGCCCTCCTGACACTGAACAGCATACACAATATTACTCTGTTTGTGCCGGGGGACTGGGTCTTTGGGACAAACCAGTCTTTGCCGTAATGTATTTTGGGGTTTAAAAGCCTGTTTGTGCCGGGGGACTGGGTCTTTGGGATGAACCAGTCTTTGCCGTAATGTATTTTGGGGTTTAAAAGCCACTGGGACGTTGTGTTTAGAAAATAAACGTCTCAATGTCTCTGAAACCCCTGCAACATATGGAATGGCCACTGGTCTGGGTCTGGGTTCCTTCCAGGTATATATTTGAAACTTTGTAAAGTTTTTCATTCAACCTTTATTTAGTCAGGTAAATCTTATTGAGCCTCGTGGGCTCATTTACGAAAGCGACCTGCTAAAGTTGCATCAAAATAGCAAACCACAACTAAAGCAATCAGGAAACAATGTAAACAGGAAAGACAGAGATAAAGAATTATAGAAATTAATTCTTTTTTCTCAGCTGTTCCCTATTCAGGGGTTTCCACAGCAAATCATCCTCCTCCATCTCTCTCTGGCCTCACTCCAATTAACTCCATGTCCACTCAAACTGCATCCATATATCTCCTCTTTGTCTTTTCCTAGCAACTGCATTTCTAAAATCCTTTTACCAGTATACCCACTGTCCCTCCTCTGGACATGTCCAAATTAGGGCTTTAACAGACTACTCGAGTAATCGACACATCGATTACTTGGACCTCTATCGAGTTTTTTTATTTCACGTCGAGTATTCGTAGTGACGTTATCACGTCGCAGTTGCAGAACAGAGAATGAATCAACTTCCTGTTTGGAGCGCGTTGCAAACTGGTGTTACACCATATTCTGTGACCACCGTTTATTGTGACCGTATACGGTCACAATAACAACAGTTATTTGTTAACTGCATATAACTTATTATGCAGTCATTAACTGCAACAGTTCATGGAACACCGCCCCCTACATGAACTGTTGCAGGTAACAGAATGTGGTGTAACACCGGGTCCAATCGACCGAACCAGAACCAGCTTCCTCTGACCTTGTTTCACAAATAAAAGGCAAAAAATGTTCATCTCTAAACCTATAAAAACCTATTAACATATTAACCTCTAAAACTAAACCTAATGCGCAGCACCACAGGCGGTGGTGTGGGGTGGTCAACCGCCCCACAGTTTTTAGTTTCGTTGTTGACGTACCACACATTTTTTTCCCTTTTGCAGCTTAATAATAATAACTTAACAGTTTTAGGTTTCCTGTGACTTATTTGGTGTAAGATAAATGGTAGGATCATAATATATGCTCCCAATGTTTTGTTGGTCTTTTTTTGTAAATAATAAATTACTTCTTTTTTTCTTTTTCTTTTTTGCGTTTTTCATTAGTTAATTATTTTTTGCATCTTGAGATCCTATGACATCATCAACTACAAGCTCTACTCGAGTATTATTATGTTAATGTCGAGTTTTAAAAGTATGTACTTGTTCAACCCCCTAGTCCAAACCATCTCAGTCTGGCCTCTCTAACTTTATCTCCCAGTTGTTCAACATGTGCTGTACCTCTGATGATCTCATTCCTGATCTTATCCATCCTCGTCACTCCTAAGAAGAACCTCAGCATCTTCATTTCTGCCACTTCCAGTTCTTTCTCCTGTCTTTTTGTCAATGACACTTTCCCCAGACCATACAATATACAGTAGCTGGTCTCACCACTGTCTTGTAAACTTTTCCATTGACCTTTGCTGACACCTTGTTGTCACAAATCATTCCTGAAACTTTTCTCCATCCACTCCATCCTTAGAATACTCTTCTAAAACAAAGCTAGGCAAATTTGGACCTGGATCCAGTATCGGTATCGGTATCCGATACCAGCAGAATGTAAGTATCGGGTATCGGAACCAACCTACCGATATTTCCGATACTTTCTAGATGTCAGAGAGCACATATATTTCACCATACTCTGTGACTTCTGTCTTAACATTGTTACTTAGCGGTATATTAGTGTTCAATTATAGATTAAATCTGTATCTGTTGATAAAATTCAACAAGAATTACAACTCATATAGTGCCAGAATTAAAAATAAGACTAGAAAATGGGGAGTAGAATGTGATGATTTCCCATAATGCTTAGCAGTATTTTAGACTAATGTTCCTTGCACCATGAGTCAGAAGGACGTCTGTGGAAGAGACCTGCCTCTTCTTGTTAGGGGTGGGCGATACTGAGAATTTTGGAATCGATCCGATACCAAGTAAATACTGTGCTAGAATCGCATACTTCGATACCGATTCCGATACTTGGGGGCGCTGTTGAGCCGCACAAAATTGAACAGTGTGAGTAACAAAATATTTGCCCATCACCTCTTTTACAACACACAGTTGTTTAAATAAAAGTCACCAGTGCAAAATAACAAAAAAGCAGCAATGTTACAAAAACATAACACTGTCAAAATCACAAAAACAGTGATAAGTGATAAACAAAAACAAAAAAAAGTGCGACAACAAAGCATCGATTCCACAGCGCTAGTATCGATTCGATACCAAGTACCACCTTGGTATCGATAGTATCGATACTAGAATCGATACGCCCACCCCTACTTCTTGTATGCCATTTGTTTGTGAATTACTGTAGCGAGGCTCAGAGTGTCTTCTTTGGGTTTACCTCACACAAGTCCGAGTTTTGTGCGACATACATGCTCTCCCTTCAAGAACTTAATTATTACAGCCTCCTATGCTTGAACACCGATATCGGATCGGGAAAGTATCGGTATCGGTCGATACTCAGTTGTTATGTATCGGATCAGATCGGAAGTGAGAAATGTGGATCGGTGCATCCCCAATTACCGGTGTAAAGGTTTCACTGAAAAAAACATTTGGTGCTGTACCCTTGGATGTTTATAGATTTAGCGCACAGTTGAGGTGAGATGGAGACATGCAACAAAACTGAGACAGGTGTGAGACACCTGCGATAACTGCGACTCTTTTGAGAGAAGCCTTTGTCACACAACTACTATGATCATGTTCAAAACTCAGGCAACGTAACTGGCAGCCTCTGTGACTCACAATAACATGAAGGATCTCAATATTTCAGGATACTGGTGGCGTGTTTTGGTGGTGAACCAGTCAAAAAAGTTTACAAACTTGGAAAAATGATGCAACATAGTTCAGTCAGGTCTTCTGGGTGGTTTCTTTTTTTTTTTCTCTTCTTTTTTTTGATGTTTCATCCTTTATCCAAAGGACTTCATCAGTCTGTGGAGCCACAACAAACTCAGTCCCACAAGCAGCACACTCACATAGTGGACCAACCAGTTTGATGGTTATAAGATTATTTCTGGGGCCTGCCCTCTCCCCTGTCGACTCCTATGAGGCAGTCATAGCCAAAATGGTTGAAAACATCAAAGTTTATACTCACTGATCCAGTTTTTTTTTTTAAATCCTACAAAGTTCAGTGGTCATCTGGAAGGTTTATTTATTTATTTATTTTTCTTCTTCTTCTTCTTCTTCTTTTTTTTTTTTTAGAGACGTTTTGTTTTTCATCCAAAGAACTTCATTAGTCTGACGAGTCACAACAAACTCAGAAACCTTCCAGATGACCTGACTGACCTTTGTTGGATTTTTTAACCTGGATTATTGAGCATGAACTTTGATGTTAGAAAAATGATACGTAAAGTTATAATTTTAAGTACCAACCCCCCAAAACATAAAAAGTTACTAGAAAATACAAGCGGTGGCAAACATTTCTGTCAATTTTCAAACCACACCATTTCACTGGGACATACTGGATGATTGAAAGCATTAATTATTAGTGTTTGATACGTTAGCCTTAAATAAAACCTAGCAAATAAAATGGAAATAAAAACTGGATTTTATTCTAAGCAGCTCCAAATGTACAGTATAGTTGTATGATTACAACTTCAAAAACAGGCCCCTCGGTGCATCTGGCAGAAGAAATTACAAACCTTTCAACAACTTCAGGGCCTGATGAGCATGCCAAGGTACCCAGCTGTTGATCAAAGGAGTCTATATGCATGACAGCTAATCTGAATGAAGCTGAGGTCCACCCATCAGCTGCTCCTAAAAGATTTGCCTTCTTTATTAGCTACAATTTTGAAAGAAAAGACATGCTGAACCAAGTCTATGCTTTGATTTTTTTATTTACTTGTTAAGCAGCTTTCAATAGTTTTTCTTGGCAGTAATATAAAAATATATAATTAGCTATGCCCTAAAAGCGTTAGCAAAAAAAAAAAAGGTCAATACATAAATTTTCAGAGACTTCTTTGAAAGGTGCACATTCAGAAACTTCAGACTGCTTCTTTCTGCATCATTTACAATGATGAACGAACCCTAACTGGGCATGTTATTCATGGTATTATCTTGTATGGTTTTTCACTTCCCTGACATCAACCTTACAAAAACAAAAACTCTATTACAGGGATTCCACAGAGGATGAAATGAAGCAACCCAAGTGCATCCGCTCGGAAAGCTCTCTTCCCCATCAGTCGGAAGTCCGACCGCTTGTTTTGACAGGCTATCTGCTCTTGGATTGGGTGGTAGGAATAACAAAAACAGCTCTGCAGGAACCCAACAGAACAACACTTACAGCTACAGCTTGGGTTAGGTATCCTTTAGCAACGCAGACATAAAAGCACATGTTAGAAATGTATGTCTTTCATCCCACAAACATATACCTTTCACCTCATAAAACATTCCTCAAAGATATTTTCAGCTCTTCGAGCTCTATGATAATTCAAAATGACAAGGTTCTTGAGCTTTAGCTCTTTGTTGGACTCCATGAAGCCTGAAGCCTTTTGGCTCAACAGACATATTACCCCTTTCTTTGGTAAAAAGTTCCCTTTAGGCTTTGGTTTCATTTGTTCCATGCTATTCACAAACTGAGTTAATTTCAAAAACTTTCCGTGCTCTTGTTTTCCTCAGTATGTAACCTTGAGACAGACAGGCACAGTGAGGGCAAATAAATTGGTTTCCACACACGGTAGGCCACCCAGCTGGCCATAGAGGTGGTCTTGTATGTTTTTTTAAGTAATCCAAATCAAACGTGCTTTAAAACAAGACACTTGTAAAAATGTTGGTCGAGTTTTTAACTTTTTTACATTTTAGTAAACTTGTAAAGGTTTGAAAGATGCATCAGCTGAATCAGATCCATACACATCTTGCCATTACTTTTAGATCATTTCATTTTTTCATTAGATATTTGCAGTTTGTTTTCAAAAACTAGTTTGGCGTATTTTGACTATTTATGCTCTTAATTTAAAAAGCAAAGACGTCTTAAGAAGATGGTTGATGGTCATGTGTGCAGAGTTTGACATTAGCTTACTAACACAAGGAAAATTACTCTTTAAAATGCTGTATAACTGTAAGCTATATGGGGCCACGGTAGCCCGGTGGTCAGTGCTACGGTCTTGTAATGCTGAGGCTGCAGGTTTGAGCCCAGGTCATGTAAGGAATGGCATTCTGTGTAAATCAGTTGTCAAATCTTTGCAAATTTGCTAGCTGTGGCAACCCCTGCAGAAGGAAGCAGCCAAAATATAAACAAAAGCTGTAAGCTAGCTAACTGTTATGTTTTTACAGTAAAAGTATAAAGTTAAAAAGTGGCAGCTACACACTGAATGACTTCAGTTACGTGTTGTAAGAATTAACGGTAAAGGTAAACCATCCCGCACTGTATATCTTTAAGCCCCATCTATCATTACTATACCACAGACTGCTTGTTCAAACAACAGAAGAGCGTTGTGAAAACCCAAGAGCATAATTCCAGTACTTTCAAATAGCTTATCCAAGCTGCTAAAATGATTATGTCTTGTGTTATGACCATAAAACAAGTTATAGAAGTGAAATATGTGTGAACATGTCCTTTACAGACACATACACAGCAAATACTATGGCCTATGACCCAGTTTTTAGTCCTAAATATATCATGATAATACCTGTTTAGAGTTTCTGACTGCAAGGAAGTGTAATATTTTATTCTATAATTAGGAGAAAGAAACTTCCTCAGGGTGGTTAGGTAGCGCACAGCTCCATTTATCTTTCTGAAGGTGTATGATCCATTTAATTTTGTTGAGGGAAATTCTTTGACATGCATCAGCTACCACATGGATATTTTTAAAGGAGATTTCATATTTCAGCATGCCACCCAGACGTCATACCAGAGAAACATATTTGTAAGTATTTGTTCTTTATACAGTCTAAAACAAAGGTAAAAAAAACCAAAGAAAGGTAAAACCTTTGTTTTTTTATCTTCTTCCATTTAAATCTATATTGTTATTTTACTTTATTGTATGTTTTACTGTGTGCTTTGCTTGTTTGTTTCTGCTGTACAGCAATTCCGATGGCCTTGTTGCTGTTTTAAGTGCTCTATAAATAAATTGGTATGGTATGGTATGGTATGGTAAAATAATGCTGCATGCTAATATATTGTAAAAAGAATTAAAAAAATAAAAACATTTATAACACAAAATCTGCAGCTAAGCCAAAACAAAAAAAAGTCAGATAAACATATCCTGATGCATGCCCAATAATCCAGGCTGATAAATCTAATAATTCAATAACCCAAAACCTAAAGAAGCAGGAAAAGATAATGGATGGATGAATGGACAAGATAACGGGCGGCCGTGGTGTAGTGGTAATGGCAGTCGTCTCCCAATCGGAAAGTTGGCGGTTCGACTCCCGGGACCCGCACCATGTGTCGTTGTGTCCTTGGGCAAGACACTTAATCCTGAGTTGCTCCCAGTAGGACTGGAAAGCACCTTGCATGGTAGTCTGCCGCCACCGGTTTATGAATGTGTGTAGCATTCAATATATGTGTAGCACTTTGAGATTTTCAGTAATGAAAAGTGCGTTATAAATTGAATAAATTAATTAATTAATTAACTAATGAGGTTAAGTCAGTTCCTCTAGACAGATTCTTCTTGTTGAAACGTTTTGTCTTTTATCCAAAGGACTTCTTCAGTCTGAGGAGCTACAACAAACTCAGTCTTGTAAATAGCACTTTCTCATAGTGGATCAACCAGTTTTCTGGTGACAGACAAAACTAGTTGTTCACATAAAAGTTTTCAAATAATTCAATTCTAATTCAAAGACATTGTTCTCTCTCCTTCACCGTTCTGTCTCATCTCCTAACTCTCTACCCTCTCACATTTTTTCCACAGAATTTTGCAACTCCCTGATGTCATATTTCAATGAAAAGATTATTTCAATTCATAAACACCTTGGACCAAATACTGCCCCCAGCATCCTTGTTGAACTCCCCCCTCCCTCCCTCCCTTTCTCTGTCTTCTCCCTCCCCCCTGCTGATAACATTGCTGACATTATCAGCAAGTCCAAGTCCTCATCCTGTCAACTTGACCCATTCCCCACAGTTCTTGTTAAATCCTGTCTCCCGTCTCTGCTCCCTATCATCACTAATATCATCCACTCCTCCCTAACCTCTGGCATTGTTCCCACAGCCTTCAAATCTGCTGCCATCACCCCCATCATCAAGAAACCAGGTCTTGACTTCACCAACTTCAGTAATCTTCGTCCGATCTCCAATCTGCCCTTCATCTCCAAGATCCTTGAAAAAACTGTTGCTAGTCAACTTCACTCTCACCTGTCCAACAACAACATTTATGAAGAGTTTCAATCTGGATTTCGCCCCCACCATAGCACCGAAACAGCTCTAGTAAAAATTACTAACGACCTTCTTCTTGCTGCTGACTCTGGTCTTCTGTCCATCCTCATTCTTCTTGATCTAAGTTCTGCCTTCGACACCATCTGTCATTCTATCCTCCTCAACAGACTAACCTCCATTGGCATCTCAGGTACCCCGTTAGACTGGTTCAAATCTTATCTCTCCGACCGCACTCAAATCCTTCCATTCCCAGTCTTCCCGTCTCCACAGGTGTCCCCCAAGGCTCTGTCCTCGGAACCCTCCTCTTCATCATTTACCTCTTTCCTCTAGGTCACATCTTCCACAAATACGGCGTCCATTTCCACTGCTATGCTGATGACACACAGCTCTACTTGTCATCAAAACCAAACTCCACCCACCCACCCTCCATCCTCACCGACTGTCTCAATGAGCTAAATCACTGGTTTTCTAACAATTTCCTTCAACTAAACAGTAACAAAATAGAAATAATTCTTGTTGGTACCAAAAACTCTATTTCAAAATCAGAACATCTTCTCGTCCCCCTTAACAACTCCCTGCTATCCCTCTCCTCAGGTCAAGAGTCTCTGTGTCATCCTCGACATCACTCTCTCCTTCACCTCACACATCAACAGCGTTACTCGGTCTGCCTATTTGAGATTTTCATTAATGAAAAGTGCGTTATAAATTGAATTCATTATTATTATTATTATTATTATTATTTCCACCTCCGTAATATTAACCGTCTCCGTCCTTCTCTCACACCCCGCTCCACAGCCATCCTGGTGCACAGTCTTGTGACTTCCCGTATTGATTACTGCAACTCCCTTCTCTACGGCCTCCCCAACAAATCTCTCCACAAGTTACAGATGGTCCAGAACTCAGCTGCCCGTGTCATCACTCAAACCTCCTACTATAACCACATCACTCCTGTCCTGCAGCAGCTCCACTGGCTCCCGGTTAAATCACGCATCATCTTCAAAATTCTACTTCTCACGTTCAAAGCTATCCACAACCTTGCCCCTCCTTATCTATCTGACCTCCTACAAATCTCCATCCCATCACGCTCTCTCAGATCCTCCTCTTCGCTACATCTCCATGTACCCTCTGCCCGCCTCTCCACCATGGGGAGCAGGGCCTTCACCTGCTCTGCCCCTCACCTCTGGAACGCTCTACCGCCAGACCTTCGAAACACCACCTCCCTTTCTCTGTTCAAGACTGCTCTGAAAACACATCTCTTTAGACTAGCTTATCATTAACTTTACTAAATGTATTTTATATTATTTTGTATTTTATATTCTTTATTTATTCTATATTTCAATTTGTTCCTACTGATGTTTCAACTGTGTTTGTTTTGTTTCTTGCTGTGAAGTGTCCTTGGGTGTCCTGAAAGGCGCTTTTAAATAAAATTATTATTATTATTATTATTACATGCAAAAGAAGGACCATCCGCCTAAAGACTGAACATTAGTGCCCTGATGGCCGCTTGCTATTCACAGAGGGCTGAGTGATGCAATAACAGCATTGTAAGAGGAGGACAGTTGAACACGGAGGCCTCCACCTCTGTTTAATGATGGACGGTTTCTCTTCACAAAGATGGCCTCCTTTACTCCTCTCTCAAACCATCATTCGTCTCCATCAAGGATGTGAACATCTTCATCCCTGAAAGAGTGACCGCTGGCGTGGAGATGACTGAAGACCTCAGAGTCCTGGCCTGATGATGTTGATCTTCTGTGCTGGCCCATCCTTTTGGCCAGTGGCTGTTTAGTTTCCCCGATGTAAGACTGATCACAGCCCTCCTGACACTGAACAGCATACACAATATACCATACTATTTAATTTATAGAGCACTTAAAACAGTGACAAGGCCAACCAAAGTGCTGTCCAAACAAACAATCAACAGGCAACACATAGGCAACACATAGGCAACACACAAAATGAAGTAAAAAAACAAACAAACAGAATATAGACGTAAAATTGTCGCAGATAATAAATATAACGACCAAACACAGATCATCTGGTGTTGAAAGCAACAGAATAGTAATGGGTGTTTAAACGGGATTTGAAAACCGAGAGGGAGGGGCCTGTCTAACGAGCAGAGGTAACTCGTTCCAGAGTCTTGGGCCTGCTACAGAGAAGGCCCTGTCACCTCTGCGTTTAAGACGAGTTCCAGGAACTGTGAGAAGTAACTGGTCCACTGACCTCAAAGCATGTGGTGGGACATATGGCTGTAGCAAATCGGACATACGGCTGTAGCAAATCAGAGAGATGGGCGGGGGCGAGACTGTTCAGCAATCTGTAGACATACAGGAGAATTTTGAACTGGATTTGAAGATGAACCGGTAGCCATTGCAGGGAGGCCAAGACTGGTGAAATGTGCCTGTACTGGTTAAAAATCGGGCTGCTGCATTCTGGACCAGTTGTAGACGTGCAATGGTGGTCTGACTGATACCAAACAGGAGTGAATTGCAGTAATCAAGCCTAGATGTGATAAATGTGTGTATTACTGACTCCAGATTAGTTTTAGATAATATGGGCTTCAGCTTAGACAGTCGCCTCAGCTGGAAAAAACAGGATTTAACTATCATGTTTACATGTGGGAGTGGTGGCGCAGAGGTTAAGAAGGTGAGCTTGTGATCGGAAGATTGCCGGTTCAAGCCAATACAGACAATATCAAAAATGTGGGTGGGATAAGTGAAGCAGTCACACCTGTGTCTTCACCCTCATCTTCCCCCACTCTGGGCCCTTGAGCAAGGTCCTTAACCCACACCATCTGCTCCACCGGGAACCTTAGATAACAGCTCTCTGCTCTACACAGAGGGCTGTGGTAGCTCAGTGGTCTGTGGTTGTGTCAGGAAGGGCATCCAGCGTAAAAACAATTGCCAAGTCTTTGTGCGACTAGTTTGCTGTGGTGACCCCTGACAAAGGGAGAAGCCGAAAGAAAAAAGTTTAGTTGAGTTGCAGTTGAGTTTTTACAATACGAGAACCAAAACCTATTGTTTATTTTTGAATCCATATTGCTGTATTATATCTCTATTCCTGTATTGCCTGGTTTCTGTGTCTCTCATTACTGTTAAACCAGCTTTTTATCAGCATTACTTTTATACATGTTTATAGACCTTTTTTGTGCCGAAAGTGGTCAGAGTCGTCAAAGTGCACATTTTCTATTGTTTTGGGAGTGGGTCTGGTCATGGTATTGTTGAATTATTTAGTTCAATTTCGTTTGTCCAATAAAAATAAAAAAAAGAAGAAAAAAGTTTATTACAGAAGAAAACAGTAACTTCTTTTGCTCTCATGTGTTTTCAGCAGTGTGTCGTTGACTGTGTTTGATTGACAGCAACTGGAAGGTTGGCAAAATGTCAGTATGACACCAAGGGACACTAAACAGACCGGCACCATTGTGGGCAGACTCACTAAAGGTTTCACATTTTTTCTCCAAAGAGAACACAGGACTAGTGATGAACAGAGCAGATGTGTCCAGTGCAGCAGACAAAAATGAGAGAGAAAAAACAGTATACCTCAGTTCAACTTCAAGAAAAGATCACTCATCAATCCCTGTGCTTCAACCTAAGGTTTCCAAAACCACAAAATATGTTTTTGAAGTTACACAGGCAATGCTTAGATAATTGGTAATCTGTCCGGTGTGTATTTTACATTTTTTAGCAAGAGAAAATGGTTCACAGAACAAAAGAGCCATTGCAAGAAATTTCTTCAAATTTGGTAACCACTGAGTTACCTACCATTACCTAATCTTTTTTTTTTAAACTAAGGTTTTCATATGCAGAAATAATTTGTAAAAAGACTCAAGTATAATGTCAGTAGTGTTGGAGGAGAGAGGATGTACAATCAGTTCATTACAAGAGAGGAAATGTCTGGAAAACTGTGTACGACCTTGACAGTTCCTGTCACAACACCGTTCATCAAACTCAACGACTCAACAAGAAACAACAAGTGAGAAAGAGATGCCAAAAGAAAGTGAGAGAAGCTAAATCCAAAATGTTATACCAAAGATAAAAGTCGTGATGTCTGGCAAATGAAAAGCTCATTCAATTATCCTTCGAAAGTCCTGTGCAACCAAAACAAGCATGAAGAAAACATTCTTAGCAGAAACTGTGATCAAATCACTTGCTGCCTTCTGGGTAATTTGATGAATAAAATAGGGCTGATTGAGTGAACAAGAATAACAGGGATGGTAACTGTTCAAGTGCCATTTGAAATGATTGTCAGATCAGATTCCTCAATGGAAATGGTAAATGGTAAATGGAGCTTATTTATATAGCGCTTTCCAGCCCCCTATGAGGGGCCCCAAAGCGCTTTACAATACCAACCATCCACCCATTCATACACACATTCATACACCGGTAGCGGCAGACTGCCATGCAAGGCGCTTTCCAGTCCTACCGGGAGCAACTCGGGGTTAAGTGTCTTGCCCAAGGACACAACGACACATGGTGTGGGGAACCGGGATTCGAACCTCCAACCTTCCGATTGGGGGACGACTGCCATTACCA